>JAGFPH010003105.1:60465-76633 GCA_018207615.1 Philaenus spumarius | reverse complement strand
ATTGGAATGAAATTTGGTATGTAGCTTCCTCTAGGGCCATAGGTGCTTACTAAGAAAGGGTTTGAAAAAATTCGAAATTTTAAGAGGGTTTGGGGATCAAAGTTATTAAATCACGATTTCTTCAAAACTACCGAACGGATTGGAATGAAATTTGGTATGTAGCTTCCTCTAGGGCCATAGGTGCTCTCTAAGAAAGGGTATGAAAAATTCGAAATTTTAGTAGGGGTTTGGGGGGATCAAAGTTACTAAAATCATAATTTCAGATCTTTCATTATTATGACAATAGTGCTTTTATTATTTAAGAATTAAGATCTATATATATAAAAGCCAAATACCACTCACTGACTGAACACTTAAAAAGAATACAATTACGTTAAAAAGACTGAAAATACGAACCACCACGGGCAACGCCGTACGGGTCAGCTAGTATAATATATTAGTAGAATTTGTTTGCAACTAAGCCTGAGTTTGTCCTTCGACCTTGCTGCGTCGGGTTAAGGACAGCTTCGCTTCGCTCGCAGCGTACAAACTCCGGCCTAGGATCATAAGATGCCCCCACGGTAAAATCCCACACTGGGATTTGAAAAGGATACTTTTATGATATATAATGTTTTCATCGATGTTGAGGGAACCGAGCGTGCTATAATGTCGTGTAAAAAATCAAAATGTGCAGAATAACATCCTACATAATTTTTGTTTTAGATAAAATTCTAAAATACTCATTCTTGTAGGACAAATCTCAATTTTTTTACTTCCGGTTATTGGATTTTTTTGGCTAACGAACTAGTCCGAGTGACGTATATAACCAACGTGTGTACCAAATATGGACCCAATCGGACTTAAAATGCGGCCGCTAGAGTGCGAACACATAATACATACAATGTATAAATATTATACCCGCCTAAATATAATAATTAATAATATAATATTTAATGACACCCCTAAACGTGTTCTGGTTACCATAATCGGTGCTTATTTACTACTCACAACCTAAGGTCTTACCATAAGGGTAACCTATGGAAATTGGCTAAAAACAAAAATAGACGTATTCTGCGGAAATGTATAAAGTGCACATTCATTTTATACATGCTATGTGCACGAATACATATTTACTACGAACTGGGTTTATGAGTGTAACGAAATACAAAATGATAATATAGTCGAATATTTGTCATAGCTGCTATTGCAATACCAGCCAGTAATATAAACATTAACATAAAAGGTTCTGCGCTCATTAACGTTATTAATTTAATTTACTATAGAATAAAGAAAGTATAGTGATCGTAAAAAAAATCGATGTTGAGATTTTTCAGGAAATATCCGTTTTGGGACAACGTGAGTCCAAAAAAAGGGGTTTTTACAAAATGTCTATCTGTATGTATGTCTGTGTGTATACAAAGCTAGAGAGAAAACTGTTCGATCTATTTCGAACAAATTTGCACCGAACATGTCAAGTAGGCCTGTATAGTTGCACGAAAAAAGGTTTTGAAACATTTTGAAAAATAACCTCCTTTTAGGCAAAAAAACCCCAAAAATATGTTATTATTTTTTTATAAAAAAAAAAACGGTTCTAACGTTTTTGATAAAATTTGGCTTACTTGTAGCCCTTAATGTAGCCCTTATTATATGTAAAAATCCACATCTTTCTAAAAATTCTCGTTTAGCCAATAATAATAATAACTGATTGTGGGGTTTTTGGCCGAAAAGGGTGTTGTTTTTCAAAACTTTAAAGAAAATCAATCTTTTTTCGTGCATCTATACAGGCCTAATTGACATGTTTGGTGCAAATTTGTTCGAAATCGATGGAATAGTTTTCTCTCTAGCTAATAATAGTAATATTTATTAGTTACTTTCCTACTTTAATGTATCCCCTCTCCTACTTTAATACAATTATGAAGTCACAGTGAATCTGTTTAGTAATTTAAATGTTTGTAAGAAAGTATGTGCCAGTTTCCGGCACCGTTTATTTTATTCTGAAATACTGAATGCCCATATTTTTTTATCTACTAAATCACTCTTACAAAATAATTAACCTAAATCAGGCGTATGTTTCATAGTACGTAAAGTAGGAAATAAAAATATGTTAATATATAAGTAAAATAGTCTACGTAAAATATAGAGTACGTTATTTGATTGCTCACATCCTGCGATTGGAGTGAACGTGGCAGTTGGAGTGCGAAGCATGCAGTGGTCTCCCACTATTTTAAGCTAACATAAAATATACCATTGAAAGTGATAAACTTTACATTAACATGTTCACTGCTAAGAACGCACATGTGAGCTTGACACTGAACACTATGAGAAGTGGCCGACGCACAGTGCATTGCATGCCAAACCCCACATTGGGGGTATTTTGAATACACAGTACATTGCGTGCTTAGCACGCCAATTTTAAGCCTATGTGCTATGGACGCACTAGGCATTATAAAATATTAGTGATTATTACGTAGGAGGTTCAAAAATAAAAGATAAAGTAATTTCTACTCATTTAGGCTATATCAAAAATAAAAGGTCAGCTCCTGGCATAGGAAATACGAAATTTGCGTAGACGGTTAAGTGAACGTGTTAAGGTATTTACTATGCTTTCTAAACATTTTAGAACATCAAACGATACTTACCATAGAGATAAATTTAAACATTTAAGGGGGCACTCCACCTTTAAAAAAATTTTCTTTATTTTTAAAGCAAACCTAACTATTTTATGTTTTATAATAAGAGTTTTGGTTATAGTGAGTTTTCGATAGGTTTTGGCCCCCCACCCCTCCTCCCGGGGGGGGGGGGGGTAAATTTTTACGGATTTAACTAGGCTTCACTGTGGCAGACATAACTCAAGTTGTATTTGAGATAGCCTCATATTTTTTCTTTTATTTTGAAGAGGGCATTCCATTCTGCAACCTGTAGTATGGATAATAAATTATATAACATATTTTTGTAAAAAATATGTTATTAAATGTTTTTATAAAAAATGTTAGTAAAACCTTTTTTTAATCATTTCTTAAAATCTTTATAATAGGAACTAATCTATATCCATACTACAGGTTATCTCAAATACAACTTGAGTTATGTCTGCCTCAGTAAATGAAAACGTGAGAAACAAAACTTTCGGAAAACGGCCTAGAAAAAGACTCAGTTAATTGGAGAATATACATGTACGCGTTTCGTTTTTAGATAAAATAAACTAATTATATAAATATTTACCTTTACGATCTGTCTAACAATCCTGGTTTTTTTTCGTCTTTAAATGACGGCCGTTTCGACTATTTTATTCAGTCATTTTCAAATTTCAGCTGTTCGCACTCTGGGAACTTTGTCACAAATTAAAACATTTAAAACACTAATACATACATGACACTTAATGTAAATTAGAAACATAAAAAGATTAAAAACACATTTGAACCGCAGCATAAGATATTCGGTACATTAAATAAAAATATGTGCGGTCGTGGTATCCCCTTCAGGAACGAAGTTCATCAAACATTTTCTTCAAATCCTGGTGTAATTTAATATGCATATTTTGATTTTAGGTATTTATAAATTTTTGTGACTTGAAGAAAACGCTTTACGTACCCTCTATGCGATTTTCTCTTTCTCTCTGTAATTCGTATATTTTTTATTTTCTATCATATTTTCAATGTAAATAATTCAAAGTAAGGAATAAAATCACAGAGTTTCATTTAATGTTTTTTGCAGTTTTATAATCATATTGTATCATAAGTTATTGGCTTACGGTTAATATAATAAGATACGTATATTAATCATATAATTTTAATCTTTCAATTGCCGTTTATTATTAGTTTGTTTTTTATAGAAGTAATAACTGTTTCCGTGCGTTTAATGTTATTATAATAAATGTATATAATTAATTAAAACATCAAAGCTAAGACGGTAATAATTTTAGGTTAGGCCTAGACTTAAAATTACTTTCTAGGCCTAACCTAACATTGTTGTGTGTATGTTGCTGTTATGGCAGGTAAAACAAATTAAACATACACAAAATAATTTCAGGTTAGGTGTTAGGTCTAGACTGATGAACCAACATTTTATGTTTATTGGATGTATTTAAAATGAATGGATATTTAACTGTGTTTACCATCTTAGCGTTCATGTTATAATTAATTCTACACCTTTATCATAATAACATTAAACGTATGGAAACAGTAAATCTATATATTAAAAGAATTTATGAAAACTTGTGGCAGTCAGTACGGCCATTCTATCCGGCCGATTTCCTTATTTTTTTTTTTAAATTGCAGGTAATCATTCACAGATATGTCATCAAGCATTACAAATCATATATCTTTCGCCTTACAAACGTTATAATCAAATGCAAATTTCTGCTGTGTATTCCTTATGGGGTTTTTTTTTTGGTTCTTTGTCCACTTTTCGTTCGTATACCGTCCATCCGATTGCTTCGAAATTTTACATAGTAACACAGGTTAACCCTGGGAAGGTTTTAGGCCATTTACCGAAGTCCTAGGACATTAGGGCTACGCCCCAGTGGCCCTCAAAGTTTCAATGTTAATCTTATGGAAGAAAGATTTCTATTGATTTTATCAGGGGCACAAAAACAGCTGTTCGTATAAAAAACTTAGCAACACATCATGTTTGTTTACTTTCATTACCATAGCAACATTACTTAGAAAATTTGAAGAGTATTACCTTTTTGAGGTTACATTGACAAACTAAAAACAAACACAAACAAAAATCAACGAAAAATGCTAACTATATTTTAATTCAATTCAAACATTGGTTGTTACAAACCTATTATATATAAAACAGCTAATTTGGATCAAAAACTGAACATAATCATTCACAGATATGTCAAGTCTTATATATTATCATCCGTTCAGCCGCTATTCACCCAAGAAGGAGCTCCGGTATACAATCCTTCAAATTTCCCATGTTAATCTTATGGAGATAATGTTTAATGAGTTTGAGTCAGCTGCCAAATAAAACAGCTGATTTATGCTCGGTCACCTATGTACAAACGAGCCAAAGATTAACGAGATTCTTTATCGAATTTCCCACCTGCGAGCGAAGCGAAGCAGCCATCTGAGGCCGAAGGCCGAGCCGGGGTTGGGACGCGGAGCGTCCAGGGGCAGAGCCCCTAGTATTGTATGAAAACAAACTAATAATAAACGGCAATTGAAAGATTAAAATTATGTATATTGGCGTTCAGGCTGGTAAATAAATCTAGGTTATGCCTAAACTAATGAACTAACATTTAACTATTATTGTATGTATTTATAATGAATGGATACCTACACCAATGAATGTATTTACATCTTTATTATAATAACATTAATCGTAGGGAAACAATAATACTTGCATCAAAATATATAATTATAATGACTTACTTTTATAAGTTCGTATTACTTTCCATTTCTTGTTATTTAAAGCGTTTGACGATAATATTTGAACTACGTCGGATGGAACCGATCTAATTTAGATTAGTGAACCAAAACACATGTGTCTTGAATGTCATAGGACACATTTATTGTCATAGCAACCTATTTGATAACGCTTTTTCGTTACGCGTGTTTTGTATTTGTCGTTGCCATAGCAACCAATTCATTTTTCGTTACGCATTATATTTTATATTTGTCAACGCCTACCGCAACCCGCGTAAAGGAAATTCGTTCCAAAAAATTTAGTATCTACAACGAAAAACCTTTGCTATAAAATTGGAATAACTCTTTAAATGTTACAAATTATCAATGATGTAAGTTTAAGGTACATTTTGACTTAAAATGTATTTTCTATACTGTTTTATATTATTAAGTAATATTACTGCTATTGTGGTTTAAACTCAACAACTTAAAATATTATAAAAAGTTCTCAATAAATAAAAGAATACTTTTTTATACGCTGCCCAATTGTAGCGTTACCACACCAGCATTTTACCGAGCGTTGGCAATTTGATTTATAGGTCTGATGCAATAAAATACTTCATTAACTGTCTTATATCTATATATATAAAAATGAATTGCTGTTCGTTAGTCTCGCTAAAACTCGAGAACGGCTGGACCGATTTGGCTAATTTTGGTCTTAAAATGTTTGCAGTAGTTCATAGAAGGTTTATACGTAAAGAATAATTTGAAAAGTTTCAAGAAAAAGTTTCAAATTTGGAAGAAACTCAACAGCCTTTACTGTATGAACTCAAAAACATAGCTTACAAAAACAGCTGTTCGTATAAAAAGCTTAGCAACACGTTATGTTTGTTTACAATCATTACCATAGCAACATTACTTAGCAAATTTATAATCACTTTAATACTCTTCAAAACCAACAGCTTTTTAAGGTTAGATTGAAAAACTATGAACAAACACAAGGAAAAATCAACGAGTTACAGAATTATAATTCAACTCAAACATTGGTTATTAAATATCTAAATAGGCCTACTTAGAGATATGATGTTTAAAATATTGTTTATATAAAATATATCATAACTATGAATTTTTTAATACTTTTCAAAACATATTTTCGCTATCAATATTAATAATAACAAACAAATTATTTGACACCATGCATAACCATAAACATACACGAGTTTAAACATATTATACTGAAAACTAAACAAACAATCTGAATTAAACTAAATGCCATTAAAATATCACATTCGTAGCTTTATTTTGGTATATAATTGTATATTTAAATACTAAAGAATATATTATACTAATTAGGCCTATACATTTAAAATTACAAACTCTATTTGAACCAGTTTGTCACATCCTAAATTAACGCGGATGTTACAAAGTGATTCAAATATCTTTTCTAAGACCCCCAGATAATTTAAACCCTAGCTAAGAAAGGGTTAAAAGAAATTCGAAATTTTAGGGCGGTTTGGGGGGGGGGGGGTCAAAGTTACTAAAAATCCCTATAAGAACGAATTTGAATGAAATTCTTTACGTAGCTTCCTTTTAGGCTGTAGGTGCTCGCAACATTGTCAATGAAATTAAGTGAAAGTCAAAATTAGTAAAAACTATAAATTAAAACGATATATTTAAAGCTTTTTCATGTTAGATAGTAGTTTACAGGAATACAATTTTCAGTTCTTTCTTAAATAATGTAGCCTTTTTTCATGACCACAGTAGGATACGCACGGGTATTCAACGAACACTTAAAAAGAATACAATTACTTAAAAAAGACTGAAAATACTAACAACCACGGGCAACGCCGTACGGGTCAGCTAGTACAGTATATATAGATTCACTTTATTTTGAATAGTACTTATTTACACGAAGGTAATGTATCTGACAGTAATACAGTAGATAGATATTTACATTCACTGATATTTACTTCTTGTAGAAATTTTCATTGCCAACATTTTCTTATTTTACCCATTATTGTTATTGTTCTTTAGTGAATTGTTTAGTCAGCGTAAGTTATCACACTCACCTAAAACATGATTTTTTACAGAACATTATCACTTTTTCGATGACAATTCAGTCGAATTTCAAAGTAAAAGTACAAGAAACACACTCAATTAAAGAAATGTTTACCGATTATTCTTCCACAAGTTGGAATATCTCAATTGTAGCAATTTGTTTATCACACGTTTGTGAATCGGTTGATATTGTGGAAATTAATTTCTTTATCATAAATAAAAAGTTTATTAAACTGGGCGATACGGCAATGTCTTGGAAGCTCATTCTACAGCTAAAAACAAAAAAACTAATCTTATAAACATAGGCCAGAAAACGCTTCATTTGTTTTTTTGTACAAAATAATTTATATCTAGAGAAATGTTTTGAGTAAATAAGTTAAAACTTGGCATGAAGTTTAGCCTAACAATGGTATATCTGAAGAAACATAAACGAGTAGCCTAAATCCAATCATGCGTTTTAAAATGGCGGCTATTTGAAAATTTAAAACATAAATTACTAAAAAAAAAAACACTTAATTTTAACATCAAAATTCAAGACACCTTTTTTGTAGCCCTTTTGATTCACTATCAGATGGTCTCACAATCAAAACAATCGAATGAAGGATAGTAGGTTATGTGCAATAACTGGTTTGTTCAACCCGGCATCCTATACGAACACAGTAAACACAACAATATTATATGTGCATATGCTGTCATTATCTTTAACTTAGCTATTATCCTTCATCCAATTGTTTTACATGTGAGACCATCCGATAGGGAATTAAAAGGGCTAAAAAAAGATATCTTGACATTTTTTGTTAAAATGTACGGTTTTTGAGTAATTTAGATTTGAAGTTTTCGATCAGCCGCCATTTTGAAACACATAGTTGGATTTAATCGTTTATTAGCGAATTTCCATAGGAAAAATGAGCTATTGCAGTGGCCCTTATGGTGAGACCCAAGGTCGGGAGTAGCAAATGAGCACCGATCATGGTCCCCAGAACACGTTTTGGGGCGTCATTAAAATTCATATATATATATGTATATATGTGTTCGCACTCTGGCGGTCGCATTTTAAGTCCGATTTGGTCCAAATTTGGTACACGTATTGGTTGTGTAAGTGACTCGGACGAGTTCGTTAGCCAAAAAAATCCAACAACCGGAAGTAAGTTTTTTGACCGGAAGTAACTATTTTTTCAGATTTTTACTAAGAGAATGAATTTTTTTTAGAGTTTTTTCTAAAAATATAAATGTAAGATGTTATTCTGCACATTTTGTTTTTTTACGCGACCTTATAGCTCGCTTGGTTCCCCCAAAATCGATCAAAACGTGAAATACCATAGAAGTACCCGGTTCAAAGAAAATGTGGTGGATTCTACCGTGGGGCTGGCGTGCGAAGCACGCAATGCTTTGTGTGTTGAAAATACCCCTAATACGAGGTTTGGCGTGCGAAGCACGCAATGCATTGTGTATTGAAGACAATCCCAATATGTGGAATGGCGTGCGAAGCACGCATTGCTTTGTGTATTGAAGACAATCCCAATATGTGGAATGGCGTGCGAAGCACGCAATGCTTTGTGTATTGAAGACAATCCCAATATGTGGAATGGCGTGCGAAGCACGCAATGCTTTGTGTATTGAAGACAATCCCAATATGTGGAATGGCGTGCGAAGCACGCAATGCTTTGTGTATTGAAGACAATCCCAATATGTGGAATGGCGTGCGAAGCACGCAATGCTTTGTGTATTGAAGATACTCCCAATATGCGGAATGGCGTGCGAACCATTTTGCAGCTATTCAGCACCGTCGTGAATAGACCTATTTCCCAAATTGTTGGTCGAAACCCTAAAATATCGGTCTATAAACTTAATTTTGGAAATTTGCTCAACTCACGTCAGCGGTTCAGCTGCGTGGTCGAATTATTTTTCTTGAGACATAATATCATTGTTAGGTTAAACTTCATGCCAAGGTTGAACTCAACCAGTCAAACATTTCTCTAGATATGAATTATTTTGTACAAAAACAAAACGGCGGATTTGTAACAAAACGAAGCGTTTTCGGGCCTATGTTTATAAGCAACTTTTTTTTTATTTTTAGATATTTATTGAGCTTCTGAGACATTGCCGCATAGTTCTGAATCATAATAGTAAAATTAGTAGTAAGGGATCATTTTTTTGAACAATGAATTCTAGAGTTGGTACAGTAATCAGTTGTTTGCTCTAATATTTCCAGTAACAGCTGTTTGCTCTAATATTTCCATTAACAGCTGATTTTAAACTTTAAGACAGTTATTTTTGTATTTATAACTTTAGTTAGGTTTTGAAATGGTGCCATCTATTGGACTTAAAATAACAAACACTATACTAAATATTTCACTGCAACGGGAACACCATTATAAATAATAATTCAATATGTTTAGTTTTGGTACAGTAATCAGCTGTTTCCATTAACAGCTGATTTCAAGCTTGGAAACAATAATTTATATTTTTAACTTTTCAGTAAGGTTTTTGTTTAGGTGTCCATCTGAGCCTTGCTGGTTCTTTTAACTTTTATTATAACTGCTGTTATAAAATATACAAAATAATTTGATTTGGACATTTAACATTATTTACCACCTTAGCTTTGAGGTTATTATTAATCCTACACCATTATTATAAAGAAAACATAAAATATATGTGCATTGAAGGTGCCAACGGGGTTGGCGTGCAGAGCACGCAGGGGTCTCCCCTAGTCTGTCTATATACATAAAATTGTAAATTTTCGTTTGTTCAAAATCTCAAATCTCCGAAAGTTCTTCACCGATTACGTTGAAATTTTTACACAACATTTACATTCAAATACAAGCAGGTTTTTATATAGGCCTACTATTTTTTTAAAAACAGCATCACCTATTGAGCATAAAAACAATAAAATGTATACTAAATTTTTAACAAAAATGTGTGGGCCATTTAATGTTTTTTTACTGTAGTAATAAAAGTAATCAGCTGTTTGGTATAATATTTCCATTAACACCTGATTTCAAACTTTGAAACAATTATTTATATTATTATTATTATTTTTTTTATAAAAAAAAAAAAATAATAATGATAATAACACCACTGTAAATTGCAAAATAAGAATTGAGATTGTCTTCAATGTCGTATACACGAGGTAGTCAATCTGTTAGTCAATAATTGCAGTAAAAACCGTACAAGTGAGATAACATCGACCAATATCGGTAGATATCAGGGTAGCTCAGACGGTAGAGCATCAGGACGGAAACCTGAAGGTCCCAGGTTCAACTACCCGGTCTTGGTAGGTTTTCTTTCACTTGTAATTTAATTAATTATTTATATTTCTAACTTTTAGGCTAGGTTTTTGTAAAGAGCGCCGTCTGTTGGACGTAAAAGCAACACACACTATACTAAATATTGTATGGAAAAGGGAGCGCCATAATAAATCAATATTAAATATGTTTAGTGTTTGTACAGCAAACAGCTGGTTGCTAAAATATTTCCATTAACAGCTGATTTCAAAATATGGAACAATTATTTCTATTTCTGACGTTTAGGTTGAGTTTTGTTTAAGTAGAGACCTGCTGGTTTTGAACCTTTATTATATATGATGATATGAAATATACGAAATATTTTGATTTGTACATTTAACATTATTTACGATCCTAGCTTTGAGATTATTACTAATCGTAATCTTTATTGCAAAGAAAACATAACATATGTGTATAGAAGAGTCCAACGTTGTTGGCGTGTGGAGCACGCAGGTTTATCCCCTAGTATTGATATAGTTGTATATATATTTTTAAATTTGTAGTGTATTTTGTTATTACTAGTAAACGACAAATACGTTTAGAGTTTAAACAGTGTTTAGGTTATTCGAAGAACACGAGTTTGGAGTGTTTCCAACAACCAACAATTAGTTGCTAAACACTAACCGATGGCACTGCCTAATCACGTTTATAGAAGTTTTGCATTGGGAAGTTTGTCCGATTGGGTTATTTTACAATTACAGATTAAATATTGTTGAATCTCTAATTTGATTCTGCCAAATATTAATTACAAACTTACATCCTCAAGCGATTCATCAAACCCAAACTAAAGTCCGTTCACAGTTTAGTTCATAGCATGGGCAAGCCATTGTCCATGTTATTGAAACGGAGATCTTATGGTACTAGCCCGCATAAAAACATCAGCCTTATAAAACTTATTTAAACTAGTTATTAGGAATATTTTCCCTTGATATTGTTTCCTATTGATATTTATATTTTCAAGAATAATTTGTATTAATGTGGAACAATTTGTTAGAATTAAAATAGTACAGCACAGCAATGCAGCAATACACGTTATAGTGCAGCAATATACGTTATCAGAATAAAATTAATTTAATGTAGGTTTTTTTTACTTTCTCCCCCTATACAATAGTATATGGAGGAAGTATTGTATTCGTCAAAATTTTCGAGTTTGAGTTTTTGGTGGAAAATCCGTTTTGGGTCCCCCCTGAACCTAAAAAAGTGGTTTTCGGAGTGATGTCTGTGTGTGTGTCTGTGTGTCTGTGTGGATGTTATCAGACCTAGAGCCTAAACCAGTCGTCCGATTTTGATGAAATTTGGTATGGAGGTACTAATTCACGGTATCTCCAGGCGTTTTTTTCATTTTTGTGAATTTTTTATTTTTTAAGGTAATTTTCCCATAAAAACCCATAACATAACGGAAAAATTAACTTTTCTCAAAAACTGCTCTAACGATTTTGATTAAAATTTTATACTTTATTAGGGACCTAAAGTACTATAAACTGTAAAATTTTAATCAAAATCGTTCGAGCCGTTTTTGAGAAAAGTTGATTTTTCCATTATTTTATGGATTTTTATGGGAAAATGACTGTTAAAAATAAAAAAAACACAATAAATTGGTAATAGTATTTTTTTATTAAGTTTCTATAATGAGGGAGAAAGTATGTGTAAGTTTCCTGATACCGTTTATTAGTTTAAACTTCATAATAGGGTTTACTTAAACATGAGGTACTGAAATAAAGAAATTTGGATCTTGAATTAAACACTGAGATAAGGATATGTATAACTCAATGTGGTAGTGAATAGGAGCCGATGTAGTTAGGTCAGGTAGTAGCACGGCAAGCCTCCATAAGGCCCATGCTATCAACTGAATTGTGAATTAGGGTTGTTGAATTTGTACATCACATAAAGCTTAGTTACGTTTTGTGAGAAAACAATTAACAGCAATACTTTTTCATGGCCCTAATTTTTCAATTAAAACATCACATTCTTGAAATTTGTATACGAGAACATTGACAAACCTATCTAGAAAACAAAAATTAATCAATCCATTTCGTCAGAATCTGTTTTGAGATTAGAGTGATGGTAAAGAAATAAAAAATGTGGAACAAAAATGTGGAACAAATAATGTGGAACAAAAAATGTGGAACAAATAATGTGGAACAAAAAATGTGGAACAAATAATGTGGTTTAAACATAATGATTAAAAAGAAAATATTTAGTGTGAAAAGTTTAGTTTTTTACAGTTTACAATAAATAGCTCATTTTTATTTAGCGAGTAGAATATAAAAAAATCGGCAACTAAATAATACAATTAATCTTTGGTAAAATTGATTTGCAAATAAAGTGTATTACGAATTACATACTTTACGCATTTCAAAGTTAACTGGTTGTTAAAATGTTTTCGAAATTATGAACTTACTGCTTTATATGAAATGAGATCTGAATGTAACCTTGCAGTAACAACCACTCCATTAGCAATAATTATAGTATGGGTTAGATTTCTAAAAAAAAAAAAAACTGTGAAACGATTTACTATTTGACGGTGAATGATTTGCAGTTAATGGATGAAAGTCACTGCTGAACCATTTTATGGCTTTGACTGCACAATTTTTTTTCAATTGCATAGTTAGGATCGTGTCTTATGGAAATTAGTTGTTGTATAAAGCATTAAATAAATGGAGATATCTATACTAATACTAATATTATAAAGAGGTAAAGTTTGTTTTTTTGTTTGTTTCTATGTAGGAGGTAATCTCTGGAACTACTGAACCGATTGAAAAATAGTTTTACTAATAAAAATCTACACTATTTCAGAGTAACATAGGCTATAATTTATTTCGATAAAAACATTTTTTTTTATATTTGTAGATTTAGTCGGAAAACATATTTAGGTTAGACCTAGACTGATGAACCAACACTTATATTAACATTTATTACCATAGCAACCAAATTAATAAAATAACAGTTAACAGCTGTTTGCTTTAATATTTCCATTTACAGCTAATTTCAAACTTTGTATTTCTGACTTTTAGGTTAGGTTTTTATTAAAGTGTAGACCTGAGCCTTAATGGTTCTTCTAACCTTTATTATAACTGCTGTTATAAAATGTACGAAATAATTTGATTTGAACATTTAACATTATTTACCGTCTTAGCTTTGGGGTTATTATTAATCCTACACCTTTGTTATAAAGAAATCATAACACGATTATGTGTATAGAAGGTTCCAACGGGGTTGGCGTGTGGAGCACGCAGGGTTTTCCCCTATTAATATTGTAAAGTTTTAAAATTTGTTTGTTTGTATGTAGCGAGTAATCTCTGGAACCACTGAACCGATTGAAAAAATAGTTTTACTAATAAAAAGCTACACTATCCCTGAGTAACATAGGCTATAATAATTTTGATAAAAACATTGTTTATTTCAATATTTGTAAATTTAGCCTTAAAAATTCTTAGGTTAGGCCTAGACTGATAAATTACCACAGCAACCAATTAAATAACAGATAAAATAGCTGTTTGCTCTAATATTTCCATTAATACCTGATTTCACACTTTGAAGCAACTATTTGTATTTCTAACTTTTAGGTTAGGTTTTTATTAAAGTGTAGACCTGAGCCTTAATGGTTCTTTTAACCTTTATTATAACTGCTGTTATAAAATAAACGAAATAATTTGATTTGAACATTTAACATTATTTACCATCTTAGCTTTGGAGTTATTATTAATCATACAACTTTATTATAAAGAAAACATAACATGATTATGTGTATAGAAGGTTCCAACGGGGTTGGCGTGCGGAGCAAGCAGGGGTTTCTCCTAGTATACAACCAAAATATACTGCACTAACTTCCTACAAGCTATAAAGCCGAATTTGTGTAATATTATTCTTGTGTAAAAACCCATTTTGAATTCTATTACTTAAGTCAAAATAATAAAATGGATACCTACCCTTAAAATTTAATAACAATTAAAATGGTAAGCTACCCATATAAAATAAATTACAAAAACATTAGACACCCATATGTTCACGTTCTACCACCGCCCTGATCATAATACTCTTATTTTAACCACAAGTAACTTTAAAATCAATTGTTCATTACAATCTCTTAATTTGTGTTTGTTAATTTAATCTAAGTATATGTTTATATACTAAAATCAAGCAATAGCGAAGCATTGCCGGTTCCAATAGTTTAACAATAAAACTTAACATAATCTAACCTAACCAAGCAACCACACTATAAATAACATTACATAATTGAACTTTAACCAATCTGACATAAAGATCATGCATCCGTTTTAGAACCAAAATCTAGCTTAAATAACATACAATCTTAAACGTGAACAAACATGAGGGTTGATTCAATAAACCTTTTTGGTCCTGGGTGCATTCAACTATAGCGAACTGTGATCAAAGCAATGTAATTTAAGTAGAACAAATCGAGGCGAAAGGAAATTAATTAAGGCGGGATACTCGTGTTGAGCAGATTGAAGATATCAGAATGTATTTAAACAAAACCCTCAATGAAATTTTTCAGTTGATCAAATAATTCGTCGAATGAATAATTAAAAGCAATGGGATTTAAAATTATGCAGAGGCCTTCAAACAAAGTTTTCTACAAATGTTGTCTCACTGGAAAGAAATTATTGAAAAAAAAAAAAACAATAGGATTGAAAATTGAGTTGCACTTGTTGAAACTTCGGTCGAAATCATTTCAAAAACCAGACAGCAAAATCATGTCAGTAAATATCTACAAATTCTATAAAGAATGGTTTGCATGATTTTTAACGATAAATAATTATTCGAAAAAAAATAACAGATAAAACAGCTGTTTATTGTAATATTTCCATTCAGATGGTTTCAAACTTTGAAGCAATTATTTGTATTTCTAACTTTTAGGTTAGGTTTTTATTAAAGTGTAGACCTGAGCCTTAATGGTTCTTTTAACCTTTATTACAACTGCTGTTATAAAATAAACGAAATAATTTGATTTGAACATTTAACATTATTTACCATCTTAGCTTTGGGGTTATTATTAATTCAACACCTTTATTATAAATAACACGTAACCTGATTATGTGTATAGAAGGTTCCAACGGCGTTGGCTTTTGGAGAACTCAGGGGTTTCCCTAGTGATTAATAAACCTATACAAAATATAAATATAAATTTTTTCTTGAATGTACGCTGGCTTGTACGATTTAATTTATTAACCGCACAAAATGAGAATACTGAAAAACAACAAAAAGTGGTAGAACAATCAGCTAATGACTTGAAAAACAAACAATTACTACTTCAAATAGGTAATTTCAGTAAACAAATGTATAGTTACAAATTAAAATACGTCGATTTGTTTATTGATCAATTTTCAGGTGACTGAATACACGATCCTGGTTTATTTATTTAGCAAGGTTTGTGAAATAACGTAATTGGTTTATATTTAAACAGTAAAATTAATCTAAATATATAATCATTAAAATATAAATATTTCTTTAACAAAACATTGTTTAATAAATTAA
>JAGFPH010003105.1:40619-51864 GCA_018207615.1 Philaenus spumarius | reverse complement strand
GCTAAACAGCCTAGTGTGACCGTGGCTTAAATACTAGCCCGCTGGCATTATCCAGCAGCTGGTTCTGGGTCAGACTACGCTGCTTGCTGGCAATAATACCAGCGTCTGCTAAACAGCCTAACGTGACCGCGGCTTTAGGGGTCTTAATGCAACCAGCGCAGCATCTGTGAAAACAATGGCTGCTTGTCTAAAAATAAACATGACTTTATGGTAAAGTTAATGAGTTTGTGGAAAATAAATTTTGAGTGGGAACGAGATGGTGAATCCATGTTATATGGTGAATATATTTACTAGATATGTTTATAGTTTAAAGAATGAGGTTGGATTTTTTTTTATAATGCTTACGGAGGTTTGTAAATCAAACACATTGGAGGTTTTCTTTTGTTCTGTAGAGGTGCAGGATCTGTGCTTGAGTGAGTTCTTTGAGTGTGGGGATTCTGGTTACGTTCGATACGCACCATGGGAAGTGTGCGATAAAACGGAGTGTTTAATTGTGGAAGGAGTCCAACCTTTTCTTCCAAGCAACAGACGGAAGAGAATACCTAGCTGGAGACGCGTACACGAGTACTGGGTGGATGTCAGACTTGTACATGGACAGCTGATTTGAAGAGTAGTGGACTATCGGCCTTG
This sequence comes from Philaenus spumarius, assembly GCA_018207615.1. NCBI lineage: Eukaryota > Metazoa > Arthropoda > Insecta > Hemiptera > Aphrophoridae > Philaenus > Philaenus spumarius. The sequence goes on along the minus strand of JAGFPH010003105.1, from coordinate 51,234 downwards.
ATGACTGGAAGGAGTCCGGCATGAACTGATTTAGTTCTGGACATTGTTTGCTGTGGAGGATTTATTTGAGAGTTGATTGAGAATTAGGTTGTCTACGCTTTGTAGAGAAGTGGATGGGTTGTGTTTATCTGTGCTTGCTGCAATCCTCCACTTCCTGATCCATGGTCGAATCCCATTCAACTGTTTTTGGATGACTGACGAACCATATTCCAGGTTACGTGACCTGTAGTAAAGCCGCGTTTACACTATGTAGCAAGACCTGCTATATACCATTTGCGATATATAGCAATGTTACATGCAGCAAAAATAATGCAGCAGAGTAGCTTCATAGAAGATGTCGAGGAGGAAGGATTGGTTGCCAGCCGCAGAAATTACAGTACTTTTGGCTCGCTACAAGCCAGGCAAAAGTACAGCGGGAGTGACTTGTTAAATGTTTTGAATGCTGATGATTATGACGTAAAATCCTCATTGTGTTATCAAATAAGATGTGACGGTAGTTTCAAAAACTTTTTACGGATTATGAGTGAAGATGTTGCGTATCTTGTGTGTATGATTGACCAACGAATTGAGAAAAAGAACACAACATGCAGGTATGCTGACTGTGTGCGAAAAGTTGACTTGTGCTTTGAGATTTCTGGCTAGTGGAGATTCATATCAGAGTTTAAATTATTTGTTCAAATTTTTAAAATCTGCCATTTCGAAGATTATTCCAGAAATGTGTGAATCTTTGCTTGATGAACTCCAGAACTACATCAAAGTAAGTAAACTTTTTTCTTTTTTTTATATTTTATTGAATACACTACAACTAGCTTTATCAGCTAACCAGCAGCTTATTTTCTAACAAAACAATCGTGACAGTTTATAAGGTTATCTCCCAATGTCAATACCTTTGTTCACAGCTCCACACCTACAACTGTGAACATTAAACCAACTCAAAAGGCTTTTCAGTCTTTTAAGGCTTCGCACTAACTCTGCGTTGTCAAGCAGCTGAAGTACTTCAACGTTTTGGTGTTGATGGAGTCGAGACTCATGCTTTTTAGCTTGCTTTTGTATTTCGGCCTCTACCGTTTCGATCTTCAAGTCCCTGTGAATAGTGTCATTACTGACATACCAAGGAGCTTTCACCAAATCCCTTAATACTTTATTTTGAAAGGTCTGAATAATTTTGATGTTAGTCTTCTTAGTGCAGCCCCAAAGCTGTATACAATATAACCATACAAGTTTTAGCACTTGCTTGTATAGCACTAGTTTGTTATGTACTGATAGTTCTGACTTTCTTCCAATCAGCCAATGCATTTTCTTTAATTGAATGCCGAGTTGTTCGAGTTTTTTCTTGACGTGTTCCTTCCAACGTAGCTTAGCATCAAGGGTCATACCAAGATATTTTGGACTGTTGGCATGAGGTACTATATTTTGATCAATATATACTGGCTTGTAATCACATTTTCTATTTGTAAAGTTGACATGTACTGACTTTGTCTCATTAATCTTTATACGCCATTTTTTAATCCAAGCAGTGACATGGTCAGCCGCCTTTTGTAGTTTATCTGTTGCATCTCCTACATCTTTCCCTACAGCCAGGATAGCCGTATCATCAGCAAAAGTGGCAATCAAGACGTCACCATCCTGAGGCAAATCATGAGTATAGATCAAATACAGTATAGGTCCAAGTACTCTACCTTCAGGCACTCCAGCTTTGATGTTCCTTAACAGTAAGTAATCTTGAGTTAAGTTGGTACCGTTGGAAAATTAGGTCTTTATACCTCCTCTCCGACACTTCAATTCAATTTTTATGAGTCTGTTTGACAAATTTTACATTTGTATTTAGACAAGTCAATCATTTATAAGATATGCTAATATAATGCTATACATAATAAGTTACAAAATACAACAAACACAATAAATCATTTCAAAAATGGAGACAACATACAGTTTATAATAAATAACATATACATATATATAAAAGAAAAATTATACAATTTTAAAATTCTCACTAAGCTTAAGTCAAGAAATTTCAAAGTCAAGTAAACTTTAGTACATAATTATTTCAACTTTAATTTCATATCAATCTTTATTGATCCGTTTTTAATAAATAATACATTTTTATATGGCACGTCATATAGTGATAATATTAATAATAATTTAACAAAATATAAATGTTTTCCCTTTTTAAATCTTTATGCATATTAAAATCAAATTTTAACATTAAAATTAAAAAGTTTAAATAGAACTCATAATTTTAAAAATTATGATAACAAAAAATACACACACATAAAATTTAATATCCACAAACTTCTTCTCTTCTATCCATTGTTATGACCTTAACCAGTACATTTAATTTATACATGAGTACTCATTTTTATAATAATATGCTATAATGTGTAATCAAGAAACTCCCCCACAGTGTAAAAAGCATTGAACTTCAGCAACCGCTTTAATTTGTTTTAAAAAACACTGAATTCCACCGTTTCTTTAAACTCTTTAGGGAGTTTGTTCATGAAACGGACTCCAGTCTCAGACGGTAGCTTGTCGAAAGCTTTTAATCTATGCTTTTTGCCACGGAAGTCATTTTTATGACGGGTATTATGTGTATGAACATCAGTGTTTCGAGTCACAGAACTCTTATACTTGTAATGTAAAATTACTTCAAAAATGTACATACAGAGAAAGGTCAAAATACCTAGCTTTTTAAATACTTCCCTGCAAGAATCACGATGGCCCAAACGAGCGATAACTATTACTGCTTGCTTTTGTAAACTGAAGCCCTTCGGATCATTTGTTTTGATGAATTACCCCACATAGCAATTCCATAATTTAGGTGAGAAGAGAATATACCAAAGTATGCTAATCTTAGAATGTGTTCTGAACAGAACTTTGCCAGTGACCTGAGTAGAAAAACTACTGAACTCAGTGTTTTGCACAGCTCATTGATGTGCTCTGCCCAAGACAATTTGCTGTCGGGGATGAGCCCCAGGAAGTTTAAGGATGATACTGTCTCTACTATTTGCTCATCGAACACTATATTAAGGCCTTCTTCTAAGCCCGGCATTAAACCAAAAAGCATGCACTTGGTCTTTAATGTGTTTACTTTAAGATTATGTTCATAAAAATACTGGCAAGCAGTGTTTACTAGGATAAATGCATTTATTTCAGTATCACAGAGTCTGTGCCCTATCAGACTTATAGTGGTATCATCAGCATACTGAATTAGACCACCGCTCCTAACACTGAAGTGTAGATCATTCATGTATATAATAAAAAATACTGGACCTAAAATGGATCCCTGTGGAACTCCATGATTGAGGTCAACTGGATCGGGTAAAGCATTTCCGACCTAAACCACTTGTTTCCTGTTAGTCATGTATGACTTTAACCAATCAAGTGGTAGGCCTCTTATCCCATATACTTCTAATTTATTAAAAAGTAAATGAAAGTCCAAACAGTCAAAAGCCTTGGACAGGTCCAGAAATACACTTAGTGCATGTTCCTGCCCATCCATTGCTGTTAAAATATACTCAATTAAATTAATAATAGCATCAATTGTTGTCTTCCCTTTCAAGAATCCAAACTGGCTTTTAAGAATAATGTTTTGTTCAAGAAATCTTGAAGAAGATTCAGAAAGAGTTTTTCGAAAACTTTACTGATTGCAGGGAGCAAGGATATAGGACGATAATTCGTCATCATTGCCTTGTCTCCATTTTTATAAATAGGGATGACTTTAGCTATTTTAAAGTAGTCTGGAAAGATACCTTCCATAAAGGAATTGTTCACCAGAATTGTGAAAGGCTTAATCAGCTCTTGAGAGCACTTTTTTAAAATCCAAGAAGACACTCCATCCAATCCAGAAGTCTAAGAGTTCTTTAGGCCTATGAGTGTTGCTGCCATCTCAGCTTCACACACAGGAAACAATGCCATCGAGGAGGAAGGGGGACATAAAACCAGTATTTATATTTTTAGTAGGTTTTGATCCCTCTGGATTACCTATGTTAGCGAAAAATTTATTAAACATATTCGCCACCTTCAGTGGATCAGCATAGCTCTTCCCCTCCACCTCCAAGCTGATCGCTCCATTTGATTTCTCAGACTTATTACAATTAATAATCTTCCTGGCGGTTTTAGGCAAGTTATCAGTAGCTGCCATTTGTTTGTTAACTTCATATGCCTTAGCCGCACTGATGACTTTTGTGTACACTTTTTTATATTTTACAAAATAGTTCTTGAATGTTTCCTCTTTGGAAATTGTATTTAGTTCTGCTAACAGTTTTAATTTTTGACTTGACACCAAGAAACCTTTAGTTATCCAGTAATGTTTTTGATTACCTGTTACTTTGGACTTGCGTTTTTTAAAGGGGCATGCCAAGTTTACATTATATTCAAAGTTTTTTTATAAATTCTGTAACTTGCTCATTTACATTTTTAACTTGCTCAAGAAATAACCAGCTTTCTCCTCGCAGTAAAAACTTCAACTGGGCAATGTTATTGGCACATGTCTGCCGTGACAAGTTATATGAAGGCAGTAAATTTCTTTTATAATAATCAAATAAAACAATCTCCTGAGCATAATGGTCAGCGATACCCGATAGGACAATTCCAACAGATAACTGATCTTTGATTATATTAGTGATGGCATTGTCTATAGCTGTAGCTGAAGTTGCCGCACACGGGTAGGAGAGTCAATCAACCACATCAAGTCAAATGTTGTCAACAAGTCCTGTAACCTTCTGCAGAGTACACCATCTTTCAATACATCAACATTGAAGTCACCAATTATTACAAATTTAACTTTACTAACCAATAATTGATTCAAAATAATTTCTAACTGAGACAGAAAATCATCAAAATCACCACTTGATGCTCTATAAATACCTATTACGACAAGATTGTTTAATGTTAACTTAATACCAGTAACCTAAAAATGTTGTTCTATACTTATATCTTTACAAATTCTTAAAGTGTTTGTTTCAAAGTCACTTCTTACAAATACAGCAACCCCTCCGCCTTTCTTTTTTGTTCGCCAATAGGCTGATCCCAGTTTATAATTTAATAAATTAAATTGCTTGATATTATGCTGGTTAAAAGCATGTTCAGTAACGACAAACACATGAGATTTCATAGAATCCAAAAGAATATCTAATTCATCCACTTTATTGGTCGCAAACTGGGCATTCTGATGCAAAATATAAAAAAAGTCCACATTATCATTGGACACTGCAAACTCAGTTCGGTTTAAATTTTTACATTTACTATTCTTAGACCGTTCTATTGTTACATCAGGCTGGAAGTTTACTGACCTAAAAAATCACTAACCAACACTCCTGAAGTGGACCTGCCAGTCCGTAGCCTCCTTTCCAACGGAGTCATCTTTGGTACACAATGATGTTGTATCTTACTGGAATGCTGCACAGTTGCTTTCGGTTTAGCTATCAACCACTTCTCCAACAATGTAGGTTTTCTTACACGCTTCCCTAATACCTTGCTTGAATTTAAAATCAGTTCTGTGAGCCTATCTGTGATTATATTTCCCCCCTTTAAATTTATACGGTCACTATTTGTGAAATGGTTTGAAGAGAGTCTTTCATTCAAAAAGTTAATAGAAATTCTGCTTGGGTTTTTATTTTTTCCTTCATTAATTTTGGAATGTATACAGTTATTAGCTGAGTTCACTAGATATTTTTTCAGTAAAGTATTTTCGGAAGCAGGAATAGTATTTATAATAATATTTGTTCTGTGCGAAATTGGGATAATTTCACCGACTGATTCTTTTATGGTATTAAAAAAGTTTCTACCCGGAGAGATGTCATTGGAACCGCCAAATATTATGAGATGGTCTTGTTGCGTTAGATTTGCAGCAACCTGTTTAGCCAATTCGGCTATCTTTTTAATTGGAGCGCCTGGATGTATAATTCCGGTAACCTCATATTCAGTTCCTAAACGATCTGATAGCATTTTTGATATTTTTCTACCATGACTATCACCCAGAACAATAATTTTCTTTTTTAATTTCTCCCCGGTAGTCTTTAAGTAATTGCCTAAGTTTTTATTCGTTTTATGTAGGCCTAAGCCACTTTTAGGAAGTTTTAGTGGTGTAAATGATTCAATATCGGCAAGCGGCGAAAACCTATTTTGAACATCTAACTCTGCTGGAAAATTGCACTACTTTTTATGGTATTTACTTTACATCGTTTTACTTTACACTGATAACCATTTGGGGAAATCACAGCATAGTTTTGAAAATTTTTTGTGCCACATATTTTTTTTACCACTTAAGTTTCTGATCAATACGCAAAACAACAGACAGGGAACTTGCGGACAATTTCAACCGAAGTACGAAAGTTGACAAAACTAACTATAACATGATTTTCTTCCATTTTATACTCCACACTTTTTAAAGTATGCTTTAAAAAAACACAAAACACAAAAAACGGTAAGGGAACAAAATGGCGCAAAAATAGTAACAATTTCTAATAGTTTTGAGAATTTTGTGCAGGTGGACACATTGGAAAAATGGCTGATCACGGCACAAATGTATTAAAATGTATTATGGAATCATTATCCCAATCTCTTTGATAGATGTAACAAATGTTACATATAGCATAAATTCCCTTTGATCTTACCGACTCCGAATGGATAGATTAATTTTTTCAAGATTTAGCAAAAGAAGCTACTAGTAGCATCGAAAATTGCTATATGTTACATTTTTTGTTTTGAGTTTTGCTAAATGTAGCATTTGCTATATAACTTTTGCTATATAGCAGGTTTTGCTGCATAGTGTAACGCGGCTTAAAACGTAGCGCCATCGGGAAAGAGTCGCAGTGATACTTGGGGGATGACTGGAATGCCGTTAGCGTTCAGAAGGTACTGTAACGATCCAAGAACGCTGCCTCGATGGGTCAAGGAGTGGATAAGCTACCCTTGACAGAAACCTGAAACCATCTACCGTCGAGGTATGAGTTTATGAGATGCAATTGACAATAAATTGTACAATTTGAATAATCTAATAACCACACATCATTACCTTAGGGAATTACATGAGTTAGGGAAGGCCTACAGTATCGTCATATTTCCTTAAAAATATATACTACCACAAAGTCAGTATAATCACATTATCTAAAAATTATATACCACAGTTCTACCCCATAATTTTTAAATATTAACTTTTACATATTTTAAAATAATACCGTTTACAAAATTTACGTTTTACACTGACTTTTATTATTTTTTAATTTTTATTGCACAGGCACTTTATTAGAACAACACGGGCGCCCATATGATACTTTCTGGGGGGGGGGGGGGGCTAGACCAGATCTGTGGCTTAACACGTTCACTGCTAAGGACGCACATGTGAGCTTGACACTGAACACTATGAGAATCGGCCGACCCAAAGTGTAATGCACGCCAACTCGCATAATTATTAAGAGTATGTTCAATATACAATGCATTGCGTGCTTCGCACGATAACTCCCGTATTTTCAATATACAATGCATTGCGTGCCTCGCACGCCAACCCTCGTATTGATATTATTTTCAACACACAATGCATTGCGTGCTTCGCACGCCAACCCCATATTGAAAGTATTTTCAATAAACAAAGCATTGCGTGCTTCGCGCGCCAACCCCCATATTGATAGTATGGGGATGCGGAATACTACCCCCCGGAAAACTACCCCATAGGTGAAACGTGACGTCACGAAATCTGCCAACTAACCAATATGGGAGCCGTGTCCGCGACTGGAATACTACCCCCCCTAGCAAAAGCGGGTCGCCGGAATACTACACCCGGAAAACTACCACCCGGAAAACTACCCCCCCCCAAGCAGGTTCCTACGTAATTTTGACGTCAGGTTAGGTTAGGTTAGGTTAGGTTAGGTTATGTTAGGTTAGTTGCCATCTAACGGCTCCCATATTGGTTAGTTGGCAGATTTCGTGACGTCACATTTCACCTGGTGGGGTAGTTTTCCGGGGGGTAGTATTCCGCATCTAAGAATTATTCGTTGGATTGAAGATTACAAAACGCATCGAAACTTGAGTGTGCGTGACTGGAAAACTGCCCCCCGATCTCTGACGTCAAAATGGCGTAGAAACCTGCTTGGGGGGGTAGTTTTCCGGGGGGTAGTATTCCGGCGACCCGATAGTATTTTCAATGCACAATGTAATGCTTGTTTCGCACGCCAACCCCTTATTGGGAGTATTTTCAATAAACAATGCATTGCAGCTCATGCTTGAACTCTTGTAAAAAATAAAATAAATATATGTAAAATCAAACGGCAAATCTCTTTAATTAAAGAAAAATATCTGACTATAATTAAAAATATACATACTTTCCTTTCCCTGGAGCTATTTTGGGGCTGTGGCCCCTCTCTGCCCATAGGTATGGCCGCCCATGAACAAACATAACAGTACTTCAACTTAAACAAAACTGAAAATAACTACTTTAGACAACACAAAACGAATATTTACAAATACAATTTCACTGGATTCTTTCTATTTAATTTTATACTTATTCTCATCAGCCTTTACAAACACTAGTCTAACCTGTACTAGTTACTGTGTCCCAAAGAACTTCGTTTTCTACAGTTTTTAAGAGGAGAAACAATTATAGTGATAATATTAGTGATATTATTACCAAGAACATAAGCTATTCTTGGTGAAACAGGAACTGGAACCGTGATTGGTTCAGTAACTGGATTTTGTGTAGGACTGAGTAGCGGAAACACACTGTCTACAATATCCTGCTCTTTCACGATATCATCTAGGCCTACATAAATTGGGTCTGCTCAAGTGCCAGCGATTCTCACTAAAGCCGTGTCTAAACAGTGCAATTTCTTGCAGCTGAGAGCTTTGACATTGCCTCATTTCAAACCATTTTATAAATCCATCTTTTGTAGTTGAGTGCTGAAAAAAAAACAACAACTGAATATTCTTTATAAAATTGCGCTTCCGGCTTGCGTTTCACTTTTAATTATACAGTTTTTATTGTGTAAAGAAATAACTTCAAACTTGGTATTTCACAAATGTCAATTACGTGACAAATGAAAAAATTAAAAATATTTTAAAAAATGTGAAAAGCAAAACGGATAGCCTACGAATTGTGACTGTGCTTTAAATGAGACCTTGCAAATAATTGTATGATACGAAATAAATGGTTTGAAATTTAACATTGCTTTTATGGGATACAAATCAAAGATGATCCAGCCGATTTTCAAAGGAGAACCTGTCTTCTATTCCGGGCGTATGGAGCATAGAATACTTTTTTGGAATACAGTGCTTGAAAACGTCTTTTTTGGCTATTTCACGAGCACCCATTTTTAAAAGGAATTAAGGAATATATGCTTTACCCAAAAATGAAATTTTATTACAGTATAACAAATTGTAGAGAATAAATCATAGAATTGAACAATCGCATATATTATTTCTCAAGACTATTTTTTTGTCGGTACGCCATAACTTCCTTAATACATCATCAAATTACATGAATGAGGCATCATTTTAAAGCTTTCCTTAACGACTACACGGGAAAAATAGACTAACAGCTTAAAATTCATGTTTTAATAACAAAAATTGATTTAAAAAACTTTTATATTATACTCTGTATGTTCCTAATGAAATGCGCCATCTACTAACCATCTGTTTAACTAGCATGACAGCTGTTAGTTAGATTGTTTACACTGTAAGATTGTATAGGGAAACTGTTATTTATAAACAAATGTAAATAAATAAACTTAATTAACTGAATTAAATCAACGTGTTAAATCAGGTAAATGTAGGCCTACTCCGAACTTGCGAAATATTCGCACGGGTCAGCTAGTATACTTGAAAATTTTAAATAACCTTATTCTATAAACTTATTTCACTTTGTTTCACTAAATTAGAATAACAAACCAAACTCACAAACCTAGGCCTATGCAGTTCCAGCCAGACGGGAAAAGGTAACGGCTAATGCGCCTAGAGCTGTGAAGAAATGTACATATTAAATTTTCACGGAAATACCGGAATAGCCTCGGAACTCTAAACCAAGCTTTCCTTATATCAAACGAAAAATATAGAACTTGTACTTCGAATCGCTATAAAAATCATGTTACAAATATATCGATTTTTAATAGATACATCGATTGTAAAATGTGCTATCTCATTGGTTGAAAACTGCCCAATTGCAAGGGTTTACAGAAAACTTCAAATCTGAGAAACTATAAGAGTGACGAATGATTGGAAAATCGTGGTAAAAAGTTCTATTCTTGGCGAATCTAATAGTGTCCTTGTATTCTTCTCAAAATAAGTCTGTCTATATAACAGTTATGTGCCTTTAAAAAGTTACGGGTTTGAGTTATTTGCTTGTGCTTTCTCACTCGGCATCAGTTTATTTAGAAAATTGCAATTTTACAACGATGATTACTAGATTACATATGTAAATATACGTTTAAGAAGAAATTTTTAAAAACAAAAATTAAAGTTCAAAACATTTCCTTTCCAATGGTTTTTGTTTTATTGAGATTGGGTAATATTTAGTGGGTGAAATATTTGATGCAAGTTGTGTTGTGTGAGAGCAGTCTGTCACTTAGACGATTAAACAAAACAAATATATAATAATCCAAAGGAGGGGCTGCAGCATCCACAGTCC
>JAGFPH010003105.1:0-40609 GCA_018207615.1 Philaenus spumarius | reverse complement strand
GTTTCAGTTGTTCTTTACATTCCTTAAGTATGGTTCTAACAAATATAATTTACCTCTTAACACTCTAGTAAACATTTTAATTTGATGATATTTCCTTTGCTGTAATATGAACTGCAGTACAATAGTTAAACACAAATTTACAAACAGCACCAATAGCAATTTTTAGTTTGTTTTACAAGTTTACTGCATTTTCAGCCGACTCATTAGTTTTTGTAGAAAAAGGGGGTGAAACAATACGCTTATTTCCATTACTATTCAAATAAAATTGTTAAAATCTATAGAAGTGAAAGGTGCACCAAAGTCTGTAACAATGTGTTCCGGAACACTAAACTGTGAACACACATTTCTTAATATATACTAATATTATAAAGAGGTCAAGTTTGTTTGTTTGTATGTAGAGGGTAAGCTCTGGAACTACTGAACCGATTGAAAAAATAGTTTTACTGATAAATAGCCACACCATCCTTGAGTAACATAGGCTAGAATTGGGTTTGATTTTAAGGGTTAAAACAACCCTTAAAACAATAAATATTAATTGTTATAATTTCCTTAAAGCTAGAGAGCTGAAATTTTGTACATTTATTTCATATAAGATATATAGAACAAGTAAACTAGATTTGCATGTTGTCGCCTGCTGCTAAGTGGTGAAAATGTTATAACAACCCCTAAAACAATACAAATTAGTTGTTATATTTTCTTTTAAGTTAGTGAGCTGAAAATGTTTACATTTATTTCTTATAACATATATAAAAAGTATCATGAATTGACATTTTGTCGCGTGCTGCTAATTGGTGAAAATGTAGTAAAAATGTTGATTGTTATACTTTTCTTAAAGCTAGAGAATAAACCCTTAATAAATTAAGGAACTTAAAAATAAGAAACCACCACTACACCGTAATTGAAATAAATCCATATTAGAAAATGTAATAGTAGGGCCTATTTATGTAAAATAACCAGTTTGCATTTGCTTCGACGCGAGTCACCGCGGGGGTTGGCAAGGGAAGCGAGTAGGGGGAGGAGCCCTCTAGTTATGTATATACATATCTTGGAAACTTTAATCATAAGTTTTATAGAGAATTATTGTTTAACTAAATATTGACTGAACAACAGGTGATTATTACATTTTTCTTTTTTCTAATCTCAATGATCCTAATAACTTCAATAATGACTTATAATTGAAAATATACTATTTTTAATTTGATGGTTCACTACAAATTAAATAAACGTACAACGTTTACTTAAATGGAATAAGGAGGAACATGGAAAATTATTTTACTATAGAAAGAAACATTATTTTGTAACAACTAACTAAATAAAAAGTTTTCGTTTCTAAATTAAAAGTTCATTTGAATAAAATTATGTAGGAATATGATTGCTACGGAATTTAGGCAGCCTGGTTTGAGATATTTTGCGATGTGAAGTTACACATAAACCGAAAAATTTAAAAATCGACTATAGTCCAAAAATGTCTACAAGTGTAATTTCATATATTTTTTGTTATATTTGTATTTACATGATGAAGCAAACTTAACCAATATTAGTTAATGAGATTTTGATTTCTTAGAAATCGCCTACATTTAAAAGGTCTGGGAGTCTGGGCTACTTTAACGAACAAAGTTTAAAGTATTCAGAGCACTTTCAAAAACAGGAAGCAAGTTAAATATTTGACCACGCAGCTGGACCGCTGACGTGAGTTGAGCAAATTTCCAAAATTAAGTTACAACGAAAAGCTTGTTTCTCTAGAAACGTTCCACTACTTTGTTGGGAACGCCAAGCTCTGTTGCAAAATAAATTACTATCACCTACTGGGAGACAATGGCTACTCTTTTCTGTTCGCCTAGGTGAAGCAACTTGCTGCCAAATATTTAATTTACTAAATATTTTGACCAAAAAAAAATTATATTAACTCCTAGTAATTTAACACACTAGCTCAATTAAACTGACTCTTTTTTACTTTCTGTAAACCTCAGAGTTGTAAGTACACTGGAACTAACCTTGTAACGTAAATTATCTGTGCTTTCGTTTAACTTATAATTTAACCAAGTTCTAATATCTGAATACATGGGATACACTATTGGATGTGCAAGACAGGTAACATAAAATCAAATTAATTCTGTTCTGCAAAATAAAAACTTTGAATTTATTACTTCTAAATTCAAACAGAAATTTAAAAAAACTGAAGCACAAAATATTTAAATTCTTTGGTAATTTTTACCTTATACAATAAATTCAAAAATAATTAACTTAATCTAAAATGGCAGAACTTTCTATGAATTTACTTACTTTGAAAATTGCTTTTATTCTATTTATAATATTAATTAATTAAATCTCTTTATTATTAAATATTATTATTTTTAAACTTTTACTTTAATCAAATTTTAATTTAATTTAATGAATGCAACTTGATACACCACAAGATTAATAAAATATCTAACCCAGTATAATAAATAACTTTAATGAATTTACTCAGGCAAAATTTTAGGGAAAATCTGCAACGTATTTTCGCTTTTCACAGACCTTATAAGTTGTAGCTGTATGTCCTTCGACTGGAATCACAAGTTGTCTCGTGCCTGTGAATTATAGATGTTTTCTTTCTGGAAGTTGGCAGATGGTCCTAGGTCCGTTCGTCTGGTTATCCCAAGATGTCTAGAAGCTCAATCACGATTTTTGTAAAAAGAAAGAAAGAGACCGAGAGTCGCTGGGTACCCTGTATTTATACCCAGTTTCCCTCCGAATCAGGTATGGCCTTGCTGGTATTTTGCAAACTTTTGTCGCATCCTCCAATTTGCAATTTACAAAAGATTTTGTTTTCCTTTGCTATAGTATTAATTATTTTAATGATTTTTCCTTTATCATTTCTTTACTTTTTAATTATTTTAATTAAAAAACTATTTTTTTTAAGTTGATTTCTCAGTTCCTGAACTTTGGCAATCCCACATCCCCTCTTTTCTCCATTCTCCCTTGCGCTGAGATTTGCCGCGCTTTCTTTGTCGTTTCTTCTATTGTTATTATATTTTCTTTAATAACTTTACTAATTTCCATCGGATTTTCCTGCTACTTTAATTTTCTTTCTTCCGACATCTTCTTCTTTACGCACAAACTCGAATGGTAGTTGTAGGACGTTTCGTTTGCACTTTCGCGTGTCCCGACCGCTTTCCGCAGATTTTCGCCACAAAGTCTTCCATTTTCCATTTTCCGACGATTTTCTTTTCTGCAGTTCTTTTTCTTGTGGTTTAATGTTACTAGCCGCAGTCCCTCTTCTTTTGACCTTATTTCCTGGTTTTTCTTGGACTTAGGCGTTTTACGAATTTACTAATTGTTCTTTACTTTATATTACCGAAATTTATTTTATATACTGGATCATTATACAATTTGTTTAGCTACTAATCTATTTGAATTATTTATGGACTTTAAAACTTTATTTTACCTGAACTTTTGTTCTTAAAGGTTTTACAATTGTCACCCTTCCATTCAAATTATAATTAACTTTTTTTTTTAATTTGCCATTAAAACTTTACTTAAATAATACTTTGTATACATTATATTTAAAATAACTTTATTTTTTATGTACTTTTTTATTATACAACATTCGCCACTTTAAAGCATTTTCTTTAATATTAATATTATGACCTTTTGTCCTATGACATTTCTTTTTTGGGATTTTTTCCTGAATCTAAAAATGCCCTTACTTTTGGATTTTGAGTTAAATTGAATTTTTTGTTTAACTTTGAATGCATATTAAGTAAGCAATTTCCCTTATTACGTTTCGGGAATTAGATGCCCAATACATAAGCGTTTAGCGTAATGCATTGACCACATAAAACCATTAATTCGCAAATTCCTAAATCCCGGCTATTCCCTCAGAAAGCAGATAATTTCGGCTAAGTTACTTTTGCCGTTATTCGCCAGCTAACTCTCATCTTGCCCTGACTTGCATTTCAAAAAATATTTGAAAAATTCAAAATTTCGGGAATTGCACGGATATTTTCCGCTGCAATATGCCTATGTTTTAGGGTTTCAACCAACAATTTAAGAAATAGGTCTACTCACGAAGGCGTTGAACAGCTGTCTGTGTGTAAGCAATATATTAGTAGAATTTGTTTGCGCCTAGTGGCCTCGCAAGTTTCCACCACCGGGTACTTTTATGGTATTTTACGTTTTGATCGATTTTGGGGGAACCAAGCGAGCTATAAGGTCGCGTAAAAAAAACAAAATGTGCAGAATAACATCCTAAATTTATATTTTTAGAAACAACTTTTAAAAAATTTCATTCTCGTAGTAAAAATGTCGAAAAATAGTTACTTCCGGTCAAAATACGTACTTCCGGTGGTTGGATATTTTTGGCTAACGAACTCGTCCGAGCGACGTAGACAACCAACATGTGTACCAAATTTGAACCAAATCGGACTTAAAATGCGACCGCTAGAGTGCGAACACACACACACACACATATATATATATATATATTTATATGAATTTTAATGACACCCCAAAATGTGTTCTGGGGACCATGATCGGTGCTCATTTGCTACTCCCGACCTTGGGTCTTACCATAAGGGCCACTGCAATAGCTCATTTTTCCTATGGAAATTCGCTAATAACGAAAGTTGCTTGTAAAGTGATTACAAAGTGCAAAGTAAACAAACAGGTAATTGCTGCGACGCAAAATATTTGCTAGGATTAATTTGCCCACGTCACAGTTAGGCCTACATACTAAAAGTGTTATTGATCTTATGTTTAAGTACTAGTTAACCCCGTGAAAAATCAAAGACTGATTAACTACATACAAATCAGAAATACATCATTTAAAAACAAACTATTTAAAAGTAACATTACGGCCTACTTATCTAGGCCTACCTAACTATGTTGACGGGGATATTTAACTCGGTAAATGTGTACAATAATAAAGGATTATAAAACTGTAGGTCTATTTGTTACACATTTTTATTTACATACGTTATTGTATATTTAAAGAAAGGTAAAAATGCTATATTTTAATTGCTTTTTATTTCATATTGATCAAATGATTTAGAAGTTATTAATACTATAGAGAAGAAATTAATAATAAAAAATGTTTATATGTTATACGAAAATGTACGAATGTTTTCGAAATTAAACGAACAGGTATATATTTTTTAAATTTGTATAAACAAATATATTGATGATTTTGAGGTTGTATTTATACGGAGTGATGCAAAAGTCTGGAAACATGTTCGTAATTTATCAGTTGATTAATATGGCTGCTTAAAACTTTCAGAAATTGTTATGGGTCAATAAATCTAACTTTTGGTTATAAAAATGAAATTTTACCCCATTTGTAGGGGTTGCAAGGGGTGGCAACTCAAAAATTTTAAATAGCAACCCCATCATGTGGTACATCATTTTAATCCTCTCATTATGACTAGAAAAATGGTATAAAAAATATCACTTTATGAAGATCCAGTCCGAAATGGTGGCTGGTCAAAGTTCAGTTTTTACAAGACTTAGGTCTACACTTTAATAAGAAGCTAACCTAAAAGTTAGAAAATCAAATAATTGCTTCAAATTTTGAAATCAGCTGTTATTGGAAATATTAGAGCAAACAGCTGTTTTATCTATTTTTTTATTCCATTAGTTGCTATGGTAATGAATGACCTGGACCTAGGCCTAACCTAAGAATTTTGTCCGACTAAATTTACAAATATGGAAATAAAAAATTGTTTTATCAAAATTAATTATAGCCTAGGGATAGTGTAGCTTTTTATTAGTAAATCTATTTTTTCAATCTGTTCAGTAGATCCAGAGATTACCCCCTACATACAAACAAACGAACAAACTTTACCTCTTTATAATATTAGTATAGACTGTGGATATGATCTATTATTATAATAAGCATTTATAATAAACGGTACCAGGAACTGCCACATACTTTCTCACAAACATATTTAAATTATTAAACAGATTCACTGTGACTTGTGGTGGGGGGGAGGTCATTTTTTATTAAAGTAGGAGATTAACTAATAAATATGATTATTATTATCTAGATTTTTTGGGGGGTTTTTTGCCAAAAAGGGGGTTGTTTTTCAAAATTTTTCAAACCCGTTTTTCGTGCACCTAAACAGGCCTACTTGACATGTCTGGTGCAAATTTGTTTGAAATCAATCTAATAATTTTCGCTCTAGCTTTGTATATATACAGACATACATGCATACATACAACATACATACAGACATACAGACATACGTACATACAGACATACAGGCATACAGACAGACATTTTGTAAAAACCACTTTTTTGGACTCAAGGGTCCCAAAACGGATATTTCCACAAAAATCTCAACATAGATTTTTTTTGAGATCACTATACTTTCTCTATACTATAGTATAGTGAGAAAGTAAAACATAACAGCCCGACTGGTGGTCAAAAGTATAGGCTGTAAGACAGAATGTGTAATTGGAAGTGATTTGTTTTGATTGTGTTAAATAAATAAGAAAACATTTTGTAAGTCTATAGTTGAAATAAATGTGTTCTATTATATCCCTATAAAATAATTACAGATTGTGTAATTGATGGAGAGAAAAAGAGAAAGAAATATGGGAGACAGGTTTAGCTGACTGCTGTTCCTATTTATGTGCTATACTACCTATTGTATTGTCTTAAATAGCCAAGAGCATTTATTGCTTACAAAGGACACCCTTACACTAACTCACAACTGGTTTTACTAAATGTCCGTTACAGAAGACTGAACAATGCTACAATAGGATTTATAGAATACGATCTTGTCCGAACTCAACATAAGTCCAAAGTTAGAAGATATCATTTAACCCTTTACTATCATCATGCTGAAAAATCACCTAACACCTCACGTCTGAAATACAACCTTTGTTGTTTTGAGATAAATAAATACATCTTAATAGTATAAACATCAGAGAGGTTGGCAAGACTGAGTCGTCTAAGAAGGAAGCACTTATTTTGCTCAGTGAGTTTAATAATTTAAAGCGAGTTTAATTAATTTTGTGCGTAATTTTTGGTATGCAAGATAAATTTAAATAACCCTGTAGTTGGTTGTAATATGCAAATCCGAAGAAAACTGTGAGTACTGTCAGTAAATGAGTTCACTCGAAAACCATCGTGTATAAATAGGTTAGGTTCGACTGACGGAAGGAAGGCTGCTGTGTGCGTCTAATTTGTTTGGACTTTGAACAAACATTTGCCAACTTAAGAACTGAAATATTTTAAGTAACTAGATCTATTACGTCATCTATCTGTGTCCGTCATCGGATTACACGGGCCGTGGACAGTTGTTTACCTTTAAAGTTGGGTTCAGCGTTATCACAGTTTATCTGGAGCTTGTATCTCTGATCTATTTGTTTTGTGCGGTTTGTAAATGTTCTGAGCAGCTGGTTGGGGTAAACGTGGGTGCATTGACCTAATGAATTTAAATTAATGAAACTGCATATTGCCCCATTCACATTTTTTAATAACTAAAGTGTTGAACATATTGATAGTAATACAAAACAGCATTTTTACATACAAGTGTAATTTTTATTTTAGTGTGATTTCAATATAAATTCTAGCAATTGTCATTGAGTTTATATATTTGGTAAACTGAATAGACTAAATTAGAAAGCATATGCCTAATTCACGAATTGGAAATTTTTTTACACCAGTAACAAAACGAGGTTTTAAACGTTCTAGAGGAAACTCATCTCCGGAAGTGTTAGAGGATAGTGAGAACCAGAATATACATAGGTCTTCGAAAATAAACAATATGGAGAAAGTTGGAGACATGACGCATTCTCAATTGATGGAGGCGCTGGGCAGTTTGTTGGATCAGAAATTGGCGTCTTTAGCTACTAAGGAAGATCTACAAGCGTTATCAACGGATTTAGAATTGCTTAAAGTGGAAAATTTAGAGTTGAAGAAGGAAATTCAAGAACTGCGTGCAAATCAAAAATATATTGTAGATAGGGTAGACGATTTGGAAGGGCGCTCGCGCAGAAATAACTTAATCTTTAAGGGTCTGACACATAAACAGGGAGATGATTATTGCAAAATAATAAAAGATTTTTGTTTAAATGTTCTACAAACAAGCGACAAAATATGGGTGAATCGTGCACATCCTACTGGATCTAGAAATCAATTAAACGGACCAATAATAGCACATATACCAGAAGATGCTGATATTAACTGGATAATGGCCCAAACAAGGAATTTGAAGGGCACGGGCTATGTCGTACATCGGGATTACTCTCAGGCAGTCAGAAAAAGGAGAGGTCGTTTGGTGGAGCTTCGGAAAGAAATAGAACGAGTAGCGGGACATCGAAGAATGCCAATTATTTTTGATCGAATGGTGGTGGAGGGCTGTTCATTTACGTGGAAGGACGACCAGCTGATAGCGGAAGGAGAAGATGGACTTAAGAAACTGAAACAGCTCTTTCGTATAGATTTCAGTGAATTCGTCAAGAAGATAGCTGATGGTAGACGGAATAGTGTCAGTAGAGGCATGGTGGGAATCCAAACGCAGGAAGATTCGGTGGAGACAGCTACGAAATGAGGACGTTGGACCAAGTCTCAGCGATGCGTAAGAGTTCAGAGAGATGTTGGTGAATGTATAAATGTATTATCCTATAATGTAGCGGGACTTAAATCCAAAATTAATGATAAAGACTTTTTAAATTTTGTGGTTAATTTTGATATAATTATTCTGTTAGAAACATTTGTAGGTGAACAAGAAGTAGATTGTTTTAATAAGTATTTTTGTAATTTTGAACTGAAATGGGTTTCTGCAACCAGAACGTCTGCTTTTGGTAGAGCAATGGGGGGAATACTGATAGGAATTAATAAAAATTCTACTTTTAAGGCCGTAATTTCATTCTGTAGTTTTAATGATATCAATTTAATTAAAATCCGAGTAGAGGGGAATAATTGTATTTATGTATTCCCATTGTATTTGAATTGTAATGTTTGGGAGAGACATTTTGAAATTTTGTATAATGTTATGTCCGAGAACTCTGACAAAAACTTTATTATTATTGGTGATTATAATGCACGGATTGCAGATAGACAGGTCATAGAAGATTTAGTAGCGGAAGATTGTGTCTCTGATAATATCTTCAGGTTAAGGGAATCTAAAGATAAAATTATTAATTCTCGTGGGAAAAAAATAATTGATTTTTGGGAAGACTTTGGGTTAACTGTGTTAAATGGGAGGACAGGTGGTGATAAAAATGGAGAATTTACTTTTGTTAATGCTAGAGGTAATTCCGTAATTGATTATGCGGCGGTTTCGACAAATTGTTTATTTTGTATTCAGGATTTTAAAGTAGGTGAACAAGTGGGATCTGATCATTTCCCAGTTACTTTGCAAGTTAAATGTGGTCAATTAAATAAACAACAAGTAATACTTCCTTTATTGCCAAAACTTAAATGGACTAGACATGACGAACAATTTTTTGCAGATAAAATAAACTCTGAACTAAAACAATTTAACAGGGGTGAGGGCACGCAAAACTTGATAGAACAAATAGTTATGGCTATTAGAGGCGCCGCGCATGTGAGAGTAAGCTTGGGTAATACAAAAACTAGAAAGATATTCTTCAAACAAAAATGGTTTGATAATGATTGTGCGAAACTACGGAATAGGGTTTTTAAGCTATTACATTTGTTTCGCCGAACTGATTCACAGTTTACAAAAAACGCTTATTTACAGGCAAATAAAGAATATAAAATAATGTGTGCCGGGAAACGTAATGATTACAATCTTTCAATTGAGGAGTCATTTAGACGTGTCACAGATAATAGGGGATTATGGAAATTAATAAATTCGTTAAAAAATAAGCAATTCCGAGTAGGTGCGAACATTAATGTGATTAACTGGATTGAATACTTTTCAAACTTGTTTAACCCTTGCTCTCGTGCAATGCAGGTCAGTTATGCGCAGCCGTATGTGCTGGATTCTTTTCTTGACGAAAAATTTAAAATTTCAGAAATTAAAATAGTGTTAGCGAAAGCTAAAAATAACAAAGCTCCTGGATTGGACGGTATACCATATGAGTTTATTAAGAACTTGCCAGACAATGTTTTGGTAAGGATTCTGGACGCGTTCAACCATATATTTGAAACAGGTAATGTACCGGTTTCGTTTAAAAAAAGTATTATATTCCCTATGTATAAAAAAGGTGATGTAAATTTGGTAGAAAACTATCGTGGCATATCGTTTATGAACACCCTTACTAAGGTTTTTACCGGGATTATTTTGAATAGGCTTACAAACTGGGAACAAAAACATAAAATTCTTAATGAATATCAGGCCGGCTTTAGAAGAGGTTACTCAACCGTGGATAATATATTTAATCTTATAAGTATGATTAATTTACGATTAGCTAAAAAGAAAGGTAAACTTTATTGTTTTTTTGTAGACTTCTCGGCAGCGTTTGACACGGTAGATAGGCATGCATTGTTTTTTAAACTATCATGTTTAGGAGTCTCAACAAAGATATTAAGAGTGCTTCAAAATTTATACAAAGAAACTGTGGCTGGGGTATGGTGCGGAACTGGTGTGTCAGATTGTTTTGAAACGAAAATGGGAGTAAGGCAGGGATGTTTACTGAGTCCATTATTATTTTCACTTTTCTTGAATGACCTACATGAGGCATTGGAGGGAGGATGTTGTGTTGATGGGGTTTGTATTCGGGTGCTGCTTTATGCGGACGATATAGCTATTATGTCCTCATCGCCAGAAGGTCTTCAGGCTATGGTAGATAAATTAAATATGTATTGCAACACATGGAATTTAAGAGTAAACTTATTAAAATCGAAAGTGATGGTTTTTAGAAACGGTGGGAAATTGGCAGCTAATGAAAGGTGGACTTTTGATGAAAAACAGATTGAAATAGTAAACAGTTATAAATATTTAGGGCTTGACTTAACTCCGAATTTGTCTTACGAGAACCATCATAAGTCTAAGTTAGCAATGGCCAAAGCTAGTATAAACTGTGTCTGGTCTAAATTTATTGGGTGTAAACACGTTCCACTAACTGTAAAACTATCAAGTTTCCAAGCAGTTCAAAGAGCAACAGTAAGTTATGCAGCTCAAGTTTGGGGTTATAGGGAATTTAATAGTGTTGAAAAAGCATTTAGGTTTTTCATAAAAAAGTTACTAGGGCTGCCTCTAAACACACCAAATTATGCAATTTATCTGGAGACGGGGATAGATAAGCTGTATTTGTATACTTTGAAGCTTCATTTTAAGTATTTGTTTGGAGTGTTGGCTATGCCGGAAGACAGGTTGCCAAAAATTTTGGCAAAAAAAATAGTTAATTCTAACATTTCATGGTATAAAGAATGGAAGACTTTAGGGGCCAAATATGAAGTGGGGATAGACAAGAATTTAGAAGTCTGGGACAAAATTAACTGTAGTTCTAAAAATACTCAATTAAAATATTTACTGAAAAAAATAAGTTTGGAACAGAGGGAACAGCTTTTACTAGCAGCAAAAAATGGGAAATTTCATAAAATTTACTCCAGTTTAGATTTTAATCTAGGGCAACAACACTATTTTAACTGTAGTAAAAATGAATATAAGTTGCAGGAAATAAAATGGGCATTTAAGTGTAGAGTCGAGTTAATTCATTTAAATTTTAAACCGTGGGTTGAAGGGAAAAATTATCTTTGTTCTTTATGTAATATGGGAGTAAACGAAGACGTTTACCATTTTGTGGCAGAATGCCCGATATTGGTGCAACATAGAAAATCGTATCTGGGTAAAGAAAGATTGTCGATGTCAGAGTTCAAGGACTTTATGAATGGTAAGGATTGGGTAGTATTATGTAAATATCTTGAACAAGCATGGAATTATAGATGGGCATTGATAAAAGAATTTAACTTTTGATAATACTTTTAGGTTACGATCGCTGAGCTTTATTGTAATTGGGAATTTAATTTATGTACTCATTTCTAATCAAACTTGTATTTATGTGTGTATTGATGTCAACCTAGCAGACGGCTGAAGCCATGCTAGACTATATGTTAGAAAAGAAACGTTATAATTCTGTAAAATAAATCAATAAAGCATATGTTATTATTATTATTATTATTATTATTATTAGTATAAACATCATTTAATGATTTTTTTGTTAATATTAAAATGTTTGTCACATAGTAATATATATATACATTTTTTTAATAATTGATATTAATAATTCGGTAATCGGAATCCTTAACACTACCGCAAGGATCAGGTTCTGAGTGTTCTGGCGACACCTTGGACACTAAATCATAAAGAATGTTTTCAAAACTTTCCTTATTTACAGGTATTAAATGCACAGCTGTTCTCCCCAGCTGAGACGAACTAGGTATATCAAAGCCATACATTTAGAGCACAAAATAATATATGTATGTAATTACCCGGCATACGTCAACAGTAAACACATTAGAATTCAAAGGACGGAAAGACTAAAATAATATAACTTAAAAGACAAGATACGTCTCGGAGACGGAAAACTATGTCAGTCGAGTAAAACAATCTAATAGAGAGAGCACTGAATGACGTGCACAAAGACGGGACTTTCAAAGCACAAAGGATACACACCACTACTGGAAGGTAGAGGGGAAAGGGGTAGACACAAATAACGGGGAGGAATAATATGCAGGTTTTTATAATTGCGCATCCATCTCCCAGATGTATCTCCTCATTTCGTAAGATGTGTTGAAATAGTTTAATTGGTAATACCTCTGGAATGGGCATTGTGCTTCCTCATTTCGAAAGTTGTGTTGAAATAGTTTACGTGGTAATACCAACCCCCTTTATGGCCAAAAAACCAGCAAAAATCAGTTATTATTATTATTAGCTAAACGAGAGGTTTTAGAAAGATGCGGTTTTTTGCACATGGTACTGTATATTAAAGGCTACAAATAAGCCAAATTTTATCAAAATCTTTAAAGCCGTTTTTTTAATAAAAAAAATAATAACTGATATTTTGGGGTTTTTTTGCCAAAATGGGAATTGTTTTTCAAAAATTTTCAAAACCGTTTTTTGTGCATCTATACAGGCCTACTTGACATGTCTGGTGCAAATTTGTTTGAAATCGATAGAATAGTTTTCGCTCTAGGTTTGTATACAGACAGACATTTTGTTAAAACCACTTTTTTGGGCTCAGGGGGTCCCAAAACTGATATTTCCACAAAAATCTCAACATCGATTTTTTTTTTGCGATCACTATACTTTCTCTACACTATAGTAGGGTCTATAGTGAGAAAGTAAAACTACGTTTAGCTATTTTATGTAACTAAATACGAATTAATAGCGTTATTTTTAAAAATCTTTTGTTTTTTAAATAAATTAAACTATTTTTGTAAAGAAATTTAAAATTAGAGGTGAAATATCGTTCTAAATAAATCAGTTCCTGAAAATAAAAACTTGTCTTCTTTCGTTGGCAATCTTTATATTACAATATTTTTTTGAACAAATTGAAATAAGACCTATACGTAAAATAAATAGTTATAGTGTGTACCTAATAACGCAGATTACAAGACTTATATCATATAATTCCTCACAAAATAGTAAACAAAAACAAGATTATTTATTTTTGTTGGATCAATACATGAGCAAATAGGTTTTAATCATAAAGACTTTTTTTAAACTTTCTTTTCGGAAATGATTCTTTATTTCGAACAAATATGAAGTTGGAGGTGAGAGGTAGTCAATAATAAATTGTACGTAACGTACCTTCAAAGTGTTTACGATTAAAATATATTTATTAAGCATCTTAAAATTAAATTTGCAGGATAGAATGAGATTTGTTAGTCAGGTAGAATCAGAGTAGCGTGGGCTGACAGACTAATGGATTCAGTTATGGACAAAAGTAACTAAATTAATTAAACTTTTGGCAAAGTTGGACTTGACAAAGTTTAATGATATTGTCAGAACAAACAACAGAAAGTTGTTTTTGTTACGAAGACAGTTTATCATTGCTTTATAAGTTAAATAACCGAGATCATGTTAAATCAACAAATTAAATGTCTTGATATCAAATAATGAATCGAAATAGAAATAATGTTTGTTTGAATGAATAACTGTTAAAACGGATAGAAGTACAACCTCATACCTCATTGTATACCTTGTATACCTCATTGTCTTTTGGGAAGAGATACTTGCGTTATAATAATGTATTTGTATTCGGAAACTTACTAAAAATTTTCCATACAAATTATAATATTGATGTTTCGAATGTACAAATCAACATATTAGTAGGAATGATCGATCCTCGCTGTTTCGACTCTCACTCAGCTCTAAAACAACTCGTAAAATAAACGATTTTTTACACACATTAAACAATTATTACTTACACTTTTATATTCTTTTATCACTAAGAATTTACAAAGTTTATTTATTAAAGTTTAACACAGTTAGAATAACATTTTTGAAATATAGATCTTATAAAAAGATTTGCAATTGTTATAATGGTGTGACCTTTTAGCCATAGTGAAATATATATATGTATATGAAAAATATCAAGACAATTCCATACTGAAGAAGTGTTCTTAATGAGGTTGCAAAAAATATGAACTACTGTCTTAATATCAACAATATCTATCCCATTAGAAATTTTGTTTATTCTAAATTTTATCAACATCTTTTACATCCAACATTTTTTAAATATGTGTAGAACTTAGAGCAAGGGATTAAAAAATAGGAGTTGTAGATAAATTATAAATCTTGATTTCTAGGCTTAGCATTAAATTAAATTTATAGTAAACCTTCTAAGTATATATTAAACTTTAGCCAAAACATTTTTTTACACGGCCAACTTTTACTACAAGTGGCCAAAAGAATGAGAGCCTCGCAGAATACAAAATGCACTACTTCCTTATATATAAGTGGCACATAAATAAAATATATGTATTATACAGGGTGTTTCAGAACTCTTCAACATAAATTTTTCGTAGGACGACAGGCTGAAAAGTTAGCTAGCCAAATAAAGCAAAAAACGCGAGGAAATTTATCCTTTCCAAAAATAAGCGAACTTTGAGCGTGGATATCTTCTAGGAAACTTTGCAAAATAGCGAGGAAATGATTGGATTCAATCTTGTAGCACATTTTGTAAGCTTTAATTTTGTATAGAATGGTCTTATCGCTAAGACGCACAGATTTCGAGATATAAGTGAAAACCCGAAAAAGGGGACCTTCTATGTGCTCCCCTGCACCTCGCTCGAACTTTTAGTATGTTTATCTCCTAACTAGTCCAAACAATGAATGTCCCAAGTCAAAAAATATGTTCCTTCCATTTCTTTCTACACCCCCCCCCCCCCCCCCCCCCCCCATTGCCTGGACTAGAACGCAATAACAGGAAATGTAACTTCATATATTTCCAATGAGAATGTTAACGTTAGCTTACAGTTTTATTTTGTGAGAACTCATGCTGGTTTATTACTTCTGCGAGAATAAATTCCGAGTCACGTGATGGACCCGGCATGTCCACCGGAAATTACATTCAATTTTAGCTCCTCGATGTTTTACAGTGTCGCTATTTTCGTAATCGATAAAATGATAAAACGTGACTTTGACTAAGTAATAGTTTATATCATTCTGCAAGCATTGCTGAAATCTTCTTTTTAACGATCGGATTGTTTATTCTTAAATTTGTAGTCGTCAGAGAATTTTGTTCAATCCATTTTAACAGAGCTTCTTAGTTATGTTTTATTGAACGTTTTATCCTGGAAACTGCAGTAATATTGTTATTTGAGGAGCTTACTCACAAAAAGTACCGTATCCAGTTCAGAAAATTTTTCACAAATCGTTTTTGTCCACAGGTTTATGGTTTATACAGGTGTTAGAAGTAGTTATTTGTTACATATTTATTTATCGAAAAGTAGCAAATATGTAACCGTTTTACTTTCTCACTATACTATAGTATAGAGAAAGTATAGTGATCGCAAGCAAAAACGATGTTGAGATTTTTTGTGGGAAAATCCGTTATGAGACCCCTTGAGTTAAAAAAAGTGGTTTTTACAAAATGTCTGTCTGTATGACTGTATTTATACAAAGCTAGAGAGAAAACTATTCCACTGATTTCGAACAAATTTTGTTCCAAACATGTCAATTAGGCCTGTATAGATGCACGAATAATTATTTAAAAAAAACAACCCACTTTTTGGCCAAAAAAACCCAAAAATAAGTTATTATTTTTTTTATAAAAAAATGGTTTTAACGATTTTGATAAAATTTTGCTTATTTGTAGCTCTTAATGTACCCTACCATATGCAAAAACCCGCATCTTTCTAAAAATTCTCGTTTAGCTAATAGTAATAATAACTAAGTTTTGGGGGTTTTATGGCCGAAAAGGGGGTTGTTTTTCAAAATTTTTCCAAAAATCTTTTCGTGCGTCTATACAGGTCTAATTAACGTGTTTGGTGCAAATTTATTCGAAATCGATAGAATAGTTTTCTCCCTAGCTAAAAATAATAATATTTATTAGTTAATTTCCTACTTTAATGTCGCCTATCTTACCCCTCCTACAGTTACGAAGTCACAGTGAATCTGTTTAATAATTGAAATATGTTTGTGAGAAAGTATGTGCCAGTTCCTGATACCGTTTATTTAATAAAGTAATAAAATATATAAATTGTGATTTGGTAGGCCTACTTTTTGATACTAAAATATGATATGGTAGGATTTGACATCAAAAATCTTTTTTAGAAGTGGATATGGTACTTATTGATAATAAACAAAAGTCCATAAACATGCATTTATTAATTCTTAACAAATAAAGCTATAATAAAAAAAAAAACATTTCTTACTATACTTACTACAAAAATATATTCATCTTCATTCATTAGGTTAACATCACTTATATCACTTGTTTCATTAAATAGACATACTGATGTGTTTTGCGATATAATATCTTTATAATAAATCTTATTTTCCTTATCATATCCCAAACAATTTAGTGATGTCTTAAAGTCCTTAATTTTTGGTTCTTGAATTTTTGAACGGCCTCTATTATTTTTTGCTGCAGGCATTTCATACTTCCAGTACTACTATCTCCTCCTCGACTTTCTTTAGGAGTGTTTCCAGAAATTTAAAAATTATCTACATTTCAACTTTTCTTCTACCGACATTTAGGTTTTTAAACCTGAGTTTTTACACTGCTTGTAGGTACACAATATATTATAATTCTATTATTATTGCCTTTTCTGTGGCCCTTTACACGTTTTTGTTCCAGTCTGTGTCTTGCAGGTTCACAAACATCGATGTACTTACATAAATAGTTGGTCGGATCATCTGAATTAAGATTTTTCAAGTAGTTTTCATAGCAATTTTTGCAGCTAATAAATTTGTTGCATTGCAAAACTTAGATGCATTGTTGCATGCATCTCTGGTGATTTATTTGCCTTTTCCGTATATTTACTATTTTTTGTAATTTCACTTCCCACTTTTTTGCATTTAATTTTCTTTTTTTGGTGTTCGTGTCACTTACACGCGGCTGATCACAAAATTCGTCCGAAAAATCGGAATCGGACATTTTATATTATTTATTCAAGGATGACCTAATAGGGTTACGCACTAAAATGAACTGTTATATTAATTATTATTACAATATCTTACAACACTATTAAACACTACTAAACACTAGAACACAAGAAACACAAATTTAACGTATCATTCTAAATCTTAAATTATGTAATAACATTAAGGAAACAGATTTAAGAGTACTAACAAAAACACAGTTCTAAACAGACAAGGCCATAACATAACTTACATAACCTCAAAACACCACCTGCAAGAATATGATACAAACAAGTTGACTCAAAACTTTCTGATTGGCTGCAAGAATGTGGTTAAACATTTTTGTTAATAGTTAAAAAAAAACTCGTGTGTTATAACGTGATCTAAGGACCAAATAATTAATAATTTCGGAAACCACTTGGAGCGGTTCTAACTGTGTACAATTATAATAAACCAATGGAGCTGCAAGATCACGTTTACAGTTTGATTGATTTCCCAATTATCATTAAATTACTGGGACGGTAATTAATTGGTGATCGGAAGCTGTAATTGTGTCCAGGAACTGCGTAACAAGTTAACCTAATAACTGAACGACGATACACGTTTCCTGTAAATATCAAAGAATGCTTATGCAAGGAGAGCGTATATAGGATTTTAACTTAAGGGTCTTCTATACCTTGCATATAGCAGCGTAAATATGCACTTCGTACTAACGTGTTTCGGACGCCGTTTTTCAATTTAAAAAGTTGTGAAACCTCTTAAATTGCTCTTAAAGGCTATGTGCTTTTGTCTTAATCTGATAATTTAAAAAAAAAACGACGGCAACTCCTTTTAATCAACAGTTTAATTAAGTAAAAATTGATCATTTTGAATGCATTTTTTTTAGTTTTAAACAATAATTTCCATATTTTAAGCTAACACGTAAATAATTTAAAGCCTTCTTTATAACTTAAAGTAATTTCCCAGATTATTAATGTATAAATAGAATCCGAAACACGTTACTACGAATGCATGTTTCAACGATTTTGCTGCTTGAGTCTGGATCCGCCTGTGGCTCTACTATACCAAAGCTGCAGATAGTACGGTCAAATAGTCTCCGATGGTGCTTGTTTCAGGAAAAAAATATAGAAGTTTTTTTTCACTCGTTCTATATGTTTTTTGGGATGCTGAATCTGAATTTCAACTTTGCTACTTCCTACGGATATGGCTTCACACCGAAAATCGCAAAAAACCTCAAATGTTTTAACTTTTTTTTCAGTTTTTTTTGCCAAAAAATCATAAAAATATGCATTTTTTGAGGTAGACCTTACTACATAAAAATAAAGTACATTAAATTTCCTACAAAAAACATTCCTCAAATGTATTTTTTGGTTGAATTGTTTAGCCGCTAGAGTGCGCTGAAATAAGGCAAAAATTCCCCACTTTGTGGAAAACCCTGTTTTCTCGTTAGTTTTTCGGTTGTAACTTAACACCTATTCTTGTAATTATGAAAAACTTGGATTCTGCTAAAACCGCATTGAATTTCCTACTAATTCCACACCTTAATCACTTATTTTGGCCAAAAATTGTAGCCGCTAGAGCACGTTGAAGTTTTATCTCATATTATGCAAAACCGCTAAGTCAAGAGCCCTTCACACAAAACGCAGTGGATACCTATATTATCACTATGTACTTATTAAAAACTATTTATTTGATTTTTACAATGAATAATTAATGTAATTACTTATTCATTATTTATCAATTTAATTACTACTTATTAATTATAAATTAATGTAATTTACTCATTCATTTAACATCATTTTAATTAAGTACCAATTATTAATTATATAAATTACTATACTCTTAATGAACTACACCCACCTTATTGCTGTTTCACTTGTATATGTAACTGCAGGATACGTTGTCGTCAAATATAAAAATCCAATTTGTTGGTATGTTGTGGACACTTTAGGAACGTTATATTTGACGACAACGTGTCCTGGAGTTATATATACAAGTGAAACAGCAATAAGGTGGGTGTAGTCCATTAAGAGTATAGTAATTTATCTACCACCCCACCTACAAAACTAATATTAATTATATATTAACAGTACCGTTGTTGGAGGTTGGTTTGTTGTTTTCAAGGGAGGATGTAGGTCTCCTTTAATTTAGTAGGTAAATAAGTCCCAAATTCATAATAATATACCGGATCCGACACAAGGTGGTCTCCCCCCTCTTTTCAGGTGGCTTCTTATCACTCAGCGACTCAGCCAGCCCTTCCTTTAGAACCCTCTCTTTCGGTTTACTTCGACTCTTCTTGCGTGTTGTTTACAAAATATTAAGCGTCTTTGTTTTGATCAGTTATTAAAATCAGTATCTATGTCCGATAAAAGTTGTGCTATTTGTGATAAAGTGTTGGCAGATGGAACCTCGAAGGCAGTGGTGAAAGAAAAATGGTTAAGTCATTCGTTGAAGCTAGTAAGAGGAGAAAGGATTATAAGGTAATTTTATTCAGTTGAAGTGCATGATGTATGTAGGAAGCAATATGTAAGGGAACCATGTATTGTTGCTGCCAGCAAGAGGGCTGAGGAGGGTAGTTATAGTCCGGGTCAAGAACTTTGATCATGCAAACCCATATATTTGATTTCAAAAACAATTGCTTTTTGTGTGGGGTTGAGATACCTAAAAACTACCAAGCGAAACAAAAAAAATTGACCCCTGCTTCACGCAACCCTGTGTTTTAGTAAGGAATTTGAATGTGAGGGCGAATGTTTTAAGACTGGCCACACAATGTAATGATGAATATTGTAAAGCCATTATAAACCGTTTACAACCATTTCCAGACTTGTTAGCTGCTGATGGACAGTACCACTTGTCTTGCATGAAAAACCTACACATTCATGGCCCCTCCGTAGATAGCAGGGCTCGTGGTCGACCCAAAGATGAAGTAGGTAAACCGTTGCAAGCAGTATTCAATTACTTCGAAAGTAGTGATGAAGAGTGCCAATTCACCTCAGAGGAACTTTTGAGCAAGATTGAATGTGACAACCCCCCACACTGGAAAACAGTTAGAACTCGCCTTATTGAGGAATATGGCAATGACATATTTGTCAGTAAACATGAACCTCATGTTGTGTGTTTTAAAAACACTGGCTATAAAATTCTCACCGATGCATGGTACACTGAACAGAAAAAAAGATTTTGAAAAAGTAGAAAGACGTCGCATAGTCGAGACAGCTGCAGCAATTATTCCAATTATTTATGAGGACATACTATCTTAAATTTCCATGCAGTTCCCTAACACCATCATGTTTCCTTTCATTTTTCAGATGAAGAGCCTACCCCTGGGCCTTCACAGCCTACAGCCCAAGCAGTGGTTCCAGATGAAAGAGGTATACAATATTGAATTCACTGCATTCATACTAAAAAAATGCAACTATTTATTCGATAGTATCATTGCTAATAATGTCCCTTTCATATTTCAGAAGAGCAACCAGGACCTTCAATCACTAAGCGTCGTAATCTGTAGCAGTCCATCTCTTATTTTATTTACTAACCTATATTTATTTTATTATGATAATTATTATGAAAATGTATAATAAATTGTTTTTGTGAAACTTTTTATATAAGTATTCTGTGCCTGAATACCAAAACATACTTTGAACAAAAGTTGATATAATTAATAAGTAGTAATTAAATGTATATATATATAATTAATAAGTAATTACATTAATTAATTATAAAGACCAAATAAATATTTTTTAATAAGTACATAGTGATAATATAGGTATCTACTGAGTTTTGTGTAAAGGGCTCTTGACTTAGCGGTTTCGCGTAATATGACATAAAACTTCAACGTGCTCTAGTGACTACAATGTTTGGCCAAAATAAGTGATTAAGGTGTGAAATTAGTAGGAAATTTAATTTGGTTTTAGCAGATTCCAAGTTTTTCATAATTACAAGAATAGGTGTTAAGTTGCAACCGAAAAACTAACGAAAAAACAGGGTTTCCCACAAAGTGGGGAATTTTTGCCTTTTTTCAGCGCACTCTAGCGGCTAAACCATTCAACCAAAAAATACATTTGAGGAATGTTTTTTGTAGGAAATTTAATATACTTTATTTTTATATAGGAAGGTCTACCTCAAAAAACGCATATTTTTATGATTGTTTTTGGCAAAAAACTGAAAAAAGGTCCAAAATTTTGAGGTTTTTTTGTGATTTTCGGTGTGAAGCCATATCCGTAGGAAGTAGCAAAGTTTAAATTTGGATTCAGCATCCCAAAAAACATATAGAACAAGTGAAAAAAAAACTTCTATATTTTATTCCTGGCCAAATCACCATTTGACTGGACTAAAAAGTCGCCTCTAGACAGAGCCGCCGTCTCTCAGCTGAGTCATCGTCTTCCGTCTTGACACGTCCTCAAATAAATGCGTGGCAGTTCCCAAGCCAATGAGTTCGATATAAATTTATGTTACGTTGATTCTGTTAGTTACTTTACAATCAAATTGGTAGACATTCCAACAAAGGTGGATTGTATTTAAACGCAAGAAGGAAGAAAAATATAATAAATAATGGTCTCATAATGTGGCGACAACAACAACGCTTGAGGTAAGTAGCAACTGTTTATTGTTTTATTATAACTCTCGAACGAATAGACATTAAAAAGGTGGTACAACCAGTAGTTAAATTTAAAATGTAAATACGATGTAGGCTATGTACAATGTACATTATATTAATGTATTATTACCAGTTGCAATTACGCAAATAATTCTTTAAAACATTTTGCGCTATTTTCATGTCAGTTTAGACACGTTTTATATAATACATTCCAAACAAAGCCATTTTTAAGATATTTAAAAAATATTTAGGACTAAGAGGATTGTTTCTGTTATAGACCCTAATAGCGAAATTAATGGTTTTGTGAAAAAATAGATTAAATAGAATATGACTTGTTATAATAACAAAAATATAATAACAATATGATAACATCTGTTAATATAATAACATTATTTTCACTGTGGGATATGTCAACTACGTAAAATTGCAGGTGTTATTTCAACACATTAAAAACAACTGCTCCATTTTATGCAGGTTAATACAAATTAATTATAAATGCCATAATGTGCCAGCATGTCTTTATTAGTAAATAAACATTTGTTACGCGCCATAGTTTTATTTATTTACAATGCCTTATCTTTGTATCGGATGGTGCATGGAGTTTAGGAAGGGTTAAGTGGGCGATGAGCAGGCTCTGAGACCTATATGTTTTTAGTTCTGGATTTCCACCCCCCCCCCCCGCGTTTCCCCCTTCCACCGCAAGGTCACTGACTGATTAAAATCACACTGTACATTCGAAGTTTTTCCCCAGGGTAAAGAAAAGCCTTAAGCTGTTGTATAACAAAGTGTCTCCTGAATAAAAAGCCAAACTTCGGGGAATGTTTCTATAGGTCAAAATAAAGAGAAAATCGAGAATAACAATGTTTCCAAAAGCTCTTCGTTTTCCAGATATCCGCCATTTTGAATAAAAGAGATTAATATCTAGCGAACGGTCTGACTGATTGAGTTCAAACTTTGCATGAAGTTTCACCAAACAATGATCTATCTCAAGAAAAATAATCGATTCTATCCAATCAAACGTTTCAAAGAGGCGGCTGTTTGAAAATTTCAAACCTAAATTTCTCGAAAACCGTTCATCTTAACAAAATAACTCAAGACACGTTTTGTAGCCCTTTTGAGTCGCTATCGGATGGTCTCACGGTCAAAACAATCGATGAACTATAATAGCTAAGTTAACGATAATAACAGCATACGCACATACAATATTGCAGTATTTACTGTGTTGGTATAGGATGCCGGGTTGAACAAACCAATTATTACACATAGCGAAAGGGAATCAAAAGGGCTACAAAAAAGGTGTCTTGGCGTTTTTTGTTTAAACATACGGTTTTTGAGTGATTTAGGATTCAAATTTTCAAACAGCCGCCATTTCGAAACGCATGATTGGATAGAATCGATTAATTTTCTTGAGATATATCATTGTTAGGTTAAATTGAATGCCAAGTTTGATCTCAATCAATCAAACCGTTCTCTAGATATGAATTATTTTGTTAAAAATACAAGATGGCGAATATCTTGAAAACTAAAAGTTTTTGAAAAAAAGTGTTATTCTTGATTTTCTCTTTATTTGAAACCCATAGATCCTTTCCCCGAAGTTTAACTCTTTACTTATGGGACACCCTGTAATATGCTAGTTTTTAAAATTGATTTTAAAAGTGTATTACAACTGCAAACCACCTTAAGAAATTTGTAAAACAAATCCATTTGCAAAGAAATTGAATTGTTTGTGTACATTATTAAACTAAAGTATTCAAAATATTTCGATGCTAGGTTTGTTTTATTTACTAGCAGTTGTAATATTTCCGCCAATTCCATTTAGAGTACACACCCTAGAAACATTAATCGCTGTCAATTTTCATCCCAGTATCATTTACTCATGATATAAACTCCGTAAGCATAATGCTTCTTCTTTCGGAAAATTAAAAAAAACTTTATTGATGAATGATTGTGATGGTATTAATAGTACAATGTGCTTTATTTCTCAATATGAAATACAAAGAATATCTTACCACACAAAATACCAATGTTTTACTTAAAACATTCGAACTATATTTGTGTTTACAAGTCTCAACAAATTTAATGACGGTTCAGCTTCCTTTGCTTGTTTATTAATGTCGACTGTTGACGTTTGATTGTTGAAGTGTATAGGCGCACCTCGTCTAAAAATTACGGGCGGTGAATTGGATTTTACCGTCACACTTTTCCCGTCCCGCGTCACCCTCTACTACATATATAGTACAGTACGATTTTTTTAACCTTGCCCTCGGCTCGGCTAGCGCTCGGTGGGCTAGCGGTCTAGCGGGGAGGGATTGTAAAGGCAGTTCCACAAACTTCGAATAAACAAAGATGATTGAATAATTATTCGAATAAAATTATTGAAATAAAAACTACTTGAATGAGTCATAGACTACTTGTCTCTTGTTCGAGTATTCGAATAATAATACTGTGGTGTGGTTAAGGTAAATGCCAGACACCAAGTAGGCCGACTTCCCCCCAGGCAGGAAGACAGTTTTCCCCGGAATCTAACTCCAGACATCCGTACTGTGCAAACCGTAAGTCAAACGAAAAAATGTTTCAAATAAAATATTTAATTTGGACCTTTATCTACAACTTTCTCGCGAACACCTTTGTCTCTGACCAACAAATAAAAAACTTTCCAGCGGTGTGAAAATTTCTTGTCATTATTAAAATACACTGTTGTAATATTGATTTTTAAAATATGAAATAGGTTTTGTAATTAATTTTCTTTTACATCATACGAATCGCATGGTTCTTATCTGCGTATCCGTGAAAGTTTCATAATTTTACATCGCTGCTAAGTGTATTAAATGACAGTGTTATTGAAGCTCGGTTTTTGCTGTTTCACGCCGCTCGGCTCAGTTTTCGTGGAGAAAACTAGAGTAGACAGAGCGATTTCTAACGTTATCATTCAGGTTAGTACAATCGTGGCCGAGGGCACGGTTAAAAAAACCGTACTGTACACATTTGTATATAGTTGAGTATATAGTTACTTTATAATACCTCTGAAATAGACATTGTGCTTCCTCATTTCGTAACTTGTATTAAAATAGTATAATTATGAGAAGATATACCTGATAGAATAACCTTTGAACACAAAATCTCACAACTAATACATTAATAACTCAAACGCTAACAGTGAATTGTCGTTTAGTGTATATAGAAAGCCCACACATACAGACAGATATATAACTGAGGATTCACACCATTCACCGGCACATAAAAGAACTGCTTTTAATTCAGTGGTTCACAGATTAGTTCATTTGCCGTTATCTAAGGAAAACTACGAGAAAGAATTGAAATATATTTATAGTGTTGCGATATTTAATGGTTATTCTAAAGAATTAATAAAACATAGTGAATAAAATGAAATTCAAGAAAATTAAGGAATCGAGATCTACCCTGGAAAGCAACAAACTCCAACAGCGATGGGTCAAAACAACGTTTGCTCCACCATTGTCTCATACTGTTAAAAAATCGCTAGCTAAATATAAATGTAGCTATGTCAGCTGAGAGTAATCTTGGTAAAATTTGAGGAAATCCTAAACATAAAATTCAAGAACTGGACAGATCTATATAGGCTAAATCAAAAGAAGTATGAAGACAAGAATTGAAGAACATTTTTCTCATATAAAAGACAATAGGCCAGATAAACCTGCTATGGCTAAACATTGTTTAGATGAGAACCATCATTTTAAAATAGAAAGCTCTGTATTATTGAAAAATGTATCTAAACTTAACACAATAGATGCTTGGGAAACTTTTATATTAACAAACATAGTAAAATAATTGTAAATAATGACTTAGAACTCGTCATAGAACCCATACAAAATTCTTTATTAATATAAAAATAATGTATTGTTTGAGATTATTATTAGGTTAGTAACTTGTTTAGTTATATAGTTAATGTTAGACTAGTTATAATAACACGAGGCAATGGTTAACGCCCTACTAATGAAACGTACTGTGCGTCCGGGCTTTAGTTGGCAGCATAGGACATATGGACGGTTGCGGGGCTACTACGCGTCCTGACAACATGTAATTTTGTAAAAAGTCGCGTTTGCATGTCGACAAAGGCCTTATCGTTACTCACAGATGCATTAAATAGGATCTTCACAAGTTATAGTTACCACCTAGTCTTCAACTTATATTCAGTATTGTGAATAGTAATATAAAAATTATTTAAGATGTATTTAATGTCGATATAATACAATTACGGCTGTGTAATAAATAAAAAAAAAAAGGAATGTAGTCTACAGTATGATATAAGATTGTTTTGCAGTAAGCATAAACAAACAAAGAAACCCAAGACTACAAAACATTATTTTAGTTATGAAACAACAGTTAAGGGTTGTGACAACAGACAATGCTCTGACGTTTCCTGTAAACATCCAGATAAGGAATAGATTCTTCTTCTGTCCCATTTCATTGTTCAGTGTTAGTTTGTTCTCGGATGGGTTAGGGTGTGTTTGTCGATTCAATGGTACACATTTTAGTGTTATTTAAAATGTAATGTGAAACCGCATTACATATATTGGTACATTAGTGAAAAAAAGATAAAACTGTTAAACATTGCTTTTAAATTATTATATAAAGGCAAGCAGAAACACTGCGATGACACCGCGCCACTAAAGCCTCGTCCACACTTGGAGACTGTGTATGCAAACAATCGGCCGACTGTCTGCCTACACAGTTTGTGATTCGAGTCTCCGTCTTGTTTTGCGTCCACACTAGAAGTAGAAAGCCAGTGTTTGACGACATGGTGACTGAAGAGGACGTGGTTTTAGTTAGTGTGTGCTTTATCTTTCTAAATCATGTGGCTGATTTACCAAGGAAGAGGCGATATTATGTAGTTATTATTTAATAGTAGTATTAAATTTTATCGATATTATGTACATACATTTTTTCGTGTCATACAACTTATTTCAGATGCTACAATCAATGTTGTACTTGTCAAGAAAACTAATCATCGATTTAAGAAAGCTTTTATAACAATTTACAAAACATGTAAAATTTATGTTCAGCTGTAGTTGGATAACTTTTCGTTGCATAATATTGTTTAAATATAAAAATAATTGTTTGCTGTTTTAAGTGTATTGGGAAAATCTATGTACAAAATAATAGTTGTTAAAGTATTAATTATACCACTTTTGAACACTTTTTAACAAGCAGGATACAGTTGCATCTATGTCATATCTATTTTATAATCTGGAATAGATACATCCCACAACAATGGACGCGAATGTAGTTCCTCGATGAGTTTCATCGTCGACTCTTGATTCCACGTGGTCATTTTAACTAATAAAAACGAAAAAATCCACTAAAAATATTTCAGTGGGAATAAATCACCAGTAAACAGATCCCTATGCACACGATCTGACTCTCTACTGACAACTAGAAGCAGAGGGTTTGAGGGTTGCACGGAATGCCCCCTCCACTTAGGTAATACTAAAACACAATGTGTACCATTAAGCTACACAATATTATTACATATAAATTTGTATTTACAAATTTATTAAATCAAAATACACGCATATATGAGTCACTTATTTAAGTTAAAATAAATTTATATACGTTCTTTACAAAAGTATAAAATGTTTAAAAAAGTAATATCACTTTACATAAAAAAGATCATCACTGATCCTGCATCTGCGCAGGTCAGAAGAAAGCGTCCCTTATGTCTGGTTTACGAACCACCATAAGTATCCAAAAATCCAAGCTCTATTCTTAAACGCCACACACTTTCGTAATTAATCCCAGTGTATTTCATCGATCCACCATCTCATTTCCACTCAAAATTTATTCCAAATTTAGTCATAAAATTTCTATAAAGTCATTTTTAGTTACAGATAAGCAGCCATTGTTATTAAACAGATGCTGTCTTCCACCAAGACTACGGTCTTGTCAATTTGCTAGGAATATCACTTTACAGTATAAAGTATTTTGCACATTTTGCATATAAGAATTTTGATAGTCGGCCGACAGTCTGCGTGTTTCCCGTTCGTTTGGAAAACAGAAAACATTGTCTTTTGTCTCCAGAAACACACAGACTATCGGCGGACAGTCTGCATACAGTCGGCAGACTGTCCGCCGACAGTCTCCGGAGACAAGAGAAAACACCGGAGAGACAGTCGGCTGACAATGTTTCCGCAGACAAGTCTGCAAGTGTGGGCGGGGCTTTAGAAATACACAATGATAACTCTTGACTTCTGCGGCTCCTACTGCCTAAAATAAGCAGCCCAAGTAAAAAGTCAAATTACAAAAATTAAATTTATCTATTTTTGTACAACTATCCCTGTTGAAAAAGTTGCCTGGCCGAAAATTTAAAACAATCCTCGCTTTCTACATTTATTATGTCTTTCTCAGTTGCGTTTCAGTTATAAAAGCCTACACAAAATATATAACAAATGTATATATATGTCTTGGTGTCACATGAGGAAAGACAGTTTTATTAGCTTTAATTTGATACCATTTACAAAATCAGTGAATTCATAGAGCGCCCAATGTCAGCAGTGCGGGTAGTAGTACGGAAACTTCATATGAAATGCATTAACACAGCCTTTCCCGTACTGCCAACTAAAGTCCGGACGCACAGTAGTCTTAAGCCACGCCCCTTTGATTTCTGTATAAACACGGGACATGGAACACTGTTAGATTAGTTATAGTTTGACTATTGTAGCTCGTGAATCACTGAAGATGGCGACTTTGTCGTTGAGACGCGTTTCAGTTAATAAACGTATTTTAGATAAAATAAAACCTGAACACAAAATCTCACAATAAATACGTTGACTAACCTCAAACGCGTTTCAACGACAATGTCGCCATCCTCAGTGATGCACGGGCTACAGTAACCAAACTATAACTATTTTAATAAACGTATTAGTTGTGAAATTTTGTGTTCAAAGTTTATTCTACCAACAATTATATCACGATTAAAAAATACGTCATTTTAAAGAAAGGGTTTTTATTTTGAACATGGGTAAAGTTAGCTCTGAGTAGTAGTTATTAATAAAGTGTGTTTATTGTACTCTCAAAGTTGTTTATATTTAATATTTATTTATTACTTCTCATGCGTCTCATATTTGAATCTACAAGATATTCGAGAGTCGGGTAGACAATTTATAGCGTGGACAGACAGATTAACGGAGTCAGCAATAAAAAACGTCACTAAATTAGACAGCTGTCAAAGTTGGACTGAGTAAAGTTTAATGTTGTTGTCAGAACAAACAACACAGATATCGTTTTTGCTTGGAATTCAGTTTATCATTGCGTTATCAGTTAAATAACCGGGTTGAATCAACGAATGCCGTGCTATAAACTCATTCAGGGTACTGTTTTTGTGAATCGAAATGAAAACAATGTTTATTTGAATCAATGAATTTCAAAATGTTAGAAACAGGAATATTGCAATAAACACAATTCGTTCTATCGGCAAAATGTATTATTTGTAATTCAGTGTATGATCATGTAAACACAGCAGAATGAACGTTTCTGTTTTTGAAGCGGGTCCATTTTGTATTACTGTTTATTTGCAAATTTGCCATAATTTGTTTATACAAAGTATAATAGCCTACGTAATCCACCTATAAGACCTATCCTCGCAGTTTCGAGCCATCACACATAACACTTAACATTTATATTTGTGAACCTACTCAAATTAAACGAGTTATTAGGCTTTACATTATCTTATTTTCACTAAGAACTTATATAGCTATTTCGACATATAAATATAATAATCTTATTAAATGAGCCACATTCTAGCCATTCTAGTATTTCGGGGATCTCGCTAACGGCTCTAACGATTTGGGTGAAAATTTGCATAAAAGTGATTTTGACGTCATAATCGAATGCGCTTGATCTTATGTCTGAAAAAATCCGCTAAGTACCTCTTTTCGCCTATGTGAACTCTGAACTTCTTTTATATACCACCTTTGAAGTCACTAAGTTAACGACTAGATGCATTACAGATACAATCCAGATGTTTTACAAACAGATGTTAATCTGTTAATTTTAGCTCCAGATGTTTATATGCTATTTAACAAACTTAAATCATTAACAGTGAATCAGGTGGTATAGTTTTCAACTTATTTCTTTATTCAAACACCAAACGTAACTACAACATTATTTTTCTGCTGTTATTAACCGTTGCTTAATTTGGATGTATCACAAGGCGTACGTAATGGTGTAAGACTCATTGTGACAAATCTGTGTAACAACATAATAAAGGCAACAAAATAAGGCTAATAAAAGAATTGAAGAAAAGGCGTGATGAACTTCGTTCCTGACGGGGGTCCCACGACCGCACGCATTTACTTTTTTAAAAATCAAGAATAGATATACTGTATTGTTTAATAAATTAATCGAATGTAGTAAATTGTTTTCACATTTATTTCATTCAGTGGCAAACGGTCGATATAAACAGCTATTTACCTAGATGCTTTTAAACCCACCAGGGGTTTAATGGTACCGGAACGCCGTTCCGGTACTGCTTTTTATTAATTTTTTTTACTTTTTGTTTTAACGTTGCAACGAACCACCCACTCCCTCAATCACCCTCATTCAACAATCGGTTCAGAATTTTACGTCCACCAATGGCCAAACGAAAAACTTCAAGATATCCCAACACTACAGTGCGTTGGACTATGCGAGCCAACTACGATAAAGTCGCCCCCAATGTCCCTCAGCTCGAAATCAAAATGGGACTACTTGGGAGCACCACACACTATTTTGTCAGCCTCGCGGCACTCCTATGATGTTTAGCGAGAGCTGCGAACAACTAGAAATAAGGGACCGATGATTCAGAGTCGAGGCTACAGAAAAGTTTAAAAAAACAGCGATGCTTAAACTTTTATATTATTAACTTTTTTGATATGAAAAGGTTTATACCACATTGATGAGATAATGGAAATCAAAATAAGACCAAAGACCAAACATGATATAATTCAGACCACATGTAGTGATTAATACTTATCGAATAACTCATTTAATTTCAAGATTAATGAATTAAAAAATAAATATCCCAAATGAAAGCACAGCAGGGAATACATACAAACAATGGCTGTACACTGACAAACGCCGTCACAAATACAAGGTCGAAAGGCGTCTCAAAATAGGAAAATATTTAAACGTAAGTATCTGAACACCGGCCGTACGGCGATTTATCAGGTTGCCCTGTACATGCTACCTCTCGCAAACTGTCGAAAATTAAAAAGTCACTATTCATCAACGTTGACATTGTGATATTTAGTTTTGTGACTTTTGAGTGTCGTTAGAATAATTCACTAACAAGAGTCTGTGTTGTGTTCTCGTGATAAGCTTGCTTGTGTTTAATTGTTTTTGTATAAGAAAAGTCATTCCTTGATATACATACAATTTGTTTAGGTTTACAATCTTTTACCGAGGATTTAAATTTCTGACAAAGCTATTGACTAACAAGAGACAAATTTTGCCCAAATTTTTGCTTAAAATAGTAGCCTATGTGTCTCTAAAGTTTGCTTTTTGCTGTATGCTATCCTCCTATACAAGTACAAAAATAGTTACATTTACGTGTGTACTTTTTTTTATAAAAGTAAGCATATTATCTGTACCCTTAAACTCACAAGAGATACGTAAAGTAGGGCTTTTAAAAGTGAACATTTCAAAACATTTCCAGACCCCTCCCCTTTCCGTCAGCGTTCCGGTACTGAACAAATTACGAGTAAACCCCTGAAATCAACTATATGTTGCAACACAATTGATGAAACACGATTTCCCCCGGAGTAATTACATAAATGACAGAAACACATAAAGTTAAACAGCTTCAATGTTCATTGCAGGACACCGGCTTGACACCGTTGTAACAATCAACAGTTAGCCA
The DNA here is from genome assembly GCA_018207615.1 of Philaenus spumarius. Classification (NCBI taxonomy): domain Eukaryota; kingdom Metazoa; phylum Arthropoda; class Insecta; order Hemiptera; family Aphrophoridae; genus Philaenus; species Philaenus spumarius. The sequence continues at coordinate 8,649 of JAGFPH010003105.1, read as the reverse complement.
CAAAACACAAACTGATGGTGTCGTCTGGTCACGTTTACTGATTCCGGTCGATTACACAATTATTATATTACTGGAGCTCCAATTTGTCATCGTTTAGAGACAAAATTAAATTAATTTACAATGCAATTTGAAATAACCAATTGATGGTTGTGCAATAAAAATTACAAGCAAAATAGTTAATAGTTTGATTTGCTTGTGTCTATAATAATGAATGTCCAACCAAAGGAATTTTGTTTATAACGCCTTTACATCTTTATTTATACAGGGGTGGTGAAAAGTCCCGGAACGGTTTAATGTTTTTTTAACCCTTACAGATGGAACTATATAACTTGGTACACTGTTACTGGGCATAAAACAATACTTTACCACAATTTCAATGAGCCGCTACCACTTCGGGAGGACGGCCGAGAAGGAGTCAGAAGAAAATCTTCTTCTAAATTTTATTTGAAAATTTTCTAAGATGGTGGAGTAAAAATAAAATTTACGAAATCGGTTCGGAAGCAATTTTTTAGGACAAGCACTTTGAAATAATTTTTTTTGTCTCTTGAGATTTTTTCTAGAGATATTAGCAACTTTATGACGATTTATTTCAACACGTTTAGGGCCGCCATTTTGTTTAGGGTGGACCTTTTGAAGTCGGATTTGCGACATTGTATTCTACTAAATTAGACCTTTAATTTTATGTACAACTCAAACCACGCTCTCATTTAAGATTTTCTTCTGACTCCTTGTGGGCCGTCCTCCCGAAGTGGTAGCGGCTCATTGAAATTGTGGTAAAATAATGTTTTATGCCCAGTAACAGTGTACCTAGTTCCACTGCCAAGTGTGTAAGTGTATAGTTCCATCTGTAACGGTTAAAAAAATATTAACCCTTTCCGGGACTTTTCACCCCCCCTGTATAATAATTCTTCTGTACTTGTGTATGTCACTTAACTCCTCCTAAACGGCTGAACCAATTTTGATGTATTTTTGTGTGTGTGTGTGTGTTTGAGCGAGTGCCTGGATGGTTTAGATTCACAATTGCAGTAGGTTGGAATGGGGTTGCTACCCTTATACAATAAATATAAATTAAACTAACTTCCTACAAGCTAAAAGGCTAAAATTATGTAATATTATTTTTAAGGGAAACGCAAAACTGTTTGCAATTTGATTACTTAAGTCAAAGTGATGAAGTGAAATAACTACCCTTAAAATTAAATAATAATCCACTTACTTTTTTATATTTTCAAAAACTACTCAACTAATTTTAATTTTCACAATTTACACAAATATTAGCACCAGGATGTTTTTAGAGAATATGGTCACTACAAACAAAGAGATTTAAAGGGGGTAGCTACCCCTATAAAATAAAAATAAATTGCACTATTCTATAAACTATAAATCTAAAACTATTTAATATTAATCTTAATTAATATTTAAAAAAAATTAGAATTCGTTTACTACAGCCAAAGGGATGAAATGGGATAAACACCATTAAGACTCTTCTTTACCTCGAAGAAAATTCCCGAGTGTACAGTGTGATTTTAATAAAAAGGTCTGAGTGAAGCCGCATAATCGTTGAAACATGCATTCGTAATAACGTGTTTCGGATTCTATTTATAAATTAATAATCTGGGAAACTACTTTAAGTTATAAAAAAGGCTTTATATTTTTTACGTGTTAGCTTAAAATATGGAAATTATTGCTTAAAACTCCCAAAAAATGCATTCAAAATAATCAATTTTTACTCAGTTAAATAGCTGATTAAATGAAGTTGCCGTCGATATCTTTCAATTATGAGATATAAGACAAAAGCACAAAGCCTTTAAGAACAATTTTAGATATTTCGCAACTTTTTAAGTTGAAAATCGGCGTCCGAAACACGTTAGTATGAACTGCATATTTTTGCTGTTTTACGCAAGTTATAGACGACTCTTAGGCAAGGCGCATATTGAGACGCGATTGACGCGTGTCACGCGACATGACAAAGCGCGACTTTTTGTAACTTACGTAAATAAATCGATTAGCACATAATGGCATCGCTACGCTACGCAGCGCGACTCGCGTGGCACAGTGGCAGTGACACAGTTTCTCGCGCCACGCGTCACACGATTTCGTTAAGTCTAGCGTATTAGCCTATAAGTGGTCACGATGAACTTGTCTTGAATAAAAATCAAATTTCTCTAAAAATAAATATCCAATTAGTATGAAATTTAAAATATACATAAACAATATATGTATAAATATAATTTAAAAAATGTATATATCTACGATAATTTTTAACTAAATAGGCTATCAACTTGATGAACGCATAATTATCAATGAATATGTGTTTATTAAAAACTGTTTTTTTATAAAAAATATTCATCTAATTCGTTTAAAATTCGTAACACATATAAATATTATATATATAAATACAATATAAAAAAATTAAAACTCTACGACAATATTTAAGCACATAGGCCATCAACTTTATAATTCAAGGCCTCTTTTCTAGGCCCAACACAGTATGGTTAAACTTTACAATAGTAGGCCCTACTCCTAAATAAAAACGTAAATATCTCACTAACCATTTTTTTTATTTTTGGGAGCGGGGAGGGGTGTTTATTTTTACTATCTTGATTAATTAATTATTATGTCAGTTAAGTTATATATTTATATTTTGTACTGGACTTGAGCTGTAATTTTCAATTACCAATATATTTATAATCTGAGTGTCTGCTACAGGCCTATTATCAGATTCTGAGCTTAGATCTAATAAAGATAGTTTTATCCGTGAATCATTCATTTTGAACATTTTAACAAATAAAATGTTGGGAGAAACTGCGTTGTAATATGCGTTCCCCAACACGACGCGTGTGGCGCGATCGTGTCATGCAGGTCGCGTCATGTCATCTCACACGCGTCAATCGCGTCTCAATATGCGCCTTGCCTTAAACATTCATATTCGTAGATCAAATGATTTAGAAGTTAATAATATTGTAGTGAAGAAATTAATAATCGAATATGATTATATGTTATACGAAGATGTATGTTTTCGAAGTTAAACTAATAGGTATCTCTTCTTTAAATTTGTATAAACAAATAACAAAAAATATTGATGATAAAAGTTTGTATTTATATGCAGTATATAACCTCAAAGCAAATATTATAAAGTATAATATAGCATACATTAGTTCTATAACTCATATTTACAAAGAATAAACTTCACAAGAAATTATAACGATTGCAGTTGTAAACATAACCCCCAACTAAACCACACTAATCTACAAATTTAAGTATTACAGATGATTGATAAAATCAGCTGTTATATTATTTGTTACTTACATACGGACGTACAATCGCTTTTATTGGAGTTGATGAATGAATGTTTAAATGTCTACATTCTACAAAACAATGTAGCATACATTTTAAGCATCTTAGTTTATAAAAAGTTTTTGAAGGAAACGGAAACAGTAAGTGGGGCGTGTCAGATAAATGGAGGCACAGTCAGCAAGAAAAGCCCTTAAATTAGACTTTTGTCAAAGTTCTACTATGAAAAGTTGTGAATGGTATTGTTAGAAGAAAACAAGTCCACGAAGCAAAGGGTTGTTTTTGTTTTAAAGTTAATAGCTGTGATTATTTTTAATTTGTAATAATTTACCTGCCTACACGCTTCCTCGGCAAGGGTAGATTTAATTAAATTACAAGTGAAAAAACACTGTAGTCTGCAAAAAGAATTAAGATTGTTTTCAGTGTCGCAATGCGAGGTATTCAGTCTATTGGTTTAATAAATACATTAAAACCGTACAAGTGAGATAAAATCTGAAGTGATCAGGGCAGTTCAGTAGGTAGAGCGTTACCACGGAATGGTAAAGGTCCTGGGTTCAACTCCCGCTCTTGGGCCATGTTTTTTCACTTTTAATTGAATTAATAGCTGTGTCTAAGTTCTTTTATCTAACCAAGGTAATATTGTCTTCAGAAAATCATTAAATAAACAAATATACTATGAAATAAATACAGGAAATTACGATAGTATTTTACCTGATTGTTAGTCCGTCTTGAGACTTCTTGAGTTGTCCTTCTTACGACGCGTTTCAAGACCATAGTCTCATTATCAAGTATAAAATATATTCATCACTGTTCAGATCGTCATACACACACACAAACACAAACACATTAAAAACACAAAGTACACAACACATAATTTTTAGTGCGACGCGGATTAAACCGGTTGGTGTACACCATCTTATCGTCTATGATACACTGAAGTAAAATAAATAAAGCAGCCTACTTTGTATGGTGATTATTGACCTGTCCTATCTTGATAACCGAGGGCTGTATCATACAAGTCATTGGAATGAAATGACAGCTGATCATTCAATACGTTATCTGGATTATGTCTGAGTTCCCTGTAAATTTCGAATTCTTCGATGGTGTTCATTAGTCTCCCCTTTACGCAATAATGAAGAGGTGTCAAGTTGGTGTCGAAATTTGTACAGTTATGGTTATGGTCTATCAGATGTTGAGCGTAATTTGACTTCATTTTACGTATGTTATTGTGCGGCAGATGTTCTTTAAAGCGTTCTTTAAACGCTCTGCCTGTCTGTCTAATATAAAAGCGGTCGCACTCATTACAGTTTATTTTATATACACCTAACTTCCTTTCGGTTGGTGTCAACTGTTTATGTCGCAAAATTTTTTGAACGTTGTTGTTAGTTCGATACGTGATGTTGATTTTGTGTTTGGTGAAAGTATTTTTTAACATCATAGGAACAATGTTAGAATATTCGACCGAGACAAATTTGTTAATTTCCTTGTTCTTACGAGGGGTGGATTTCTTTCTCATATGTTTATGTAATAATTTGTCTATCATTGAACTATGGTAGCCGTTCTTTTGTGCTATAAATTTTATGGTGTTTAGTTCGTCATGAAAGTCCTGTTTATTTAACGGAATGGTGAGAAGGCGGTGGATGAAGCTGTTGTATGCAGACATTTTTTGGGAGATGGGATGGTGTGATTGTGCGTGTATGGTTGTGTCAGTGGTTGTAGGTTTCCGGAAAATTTTATAGTTCAGTTTATCTAGAGTTTTGGTTATGGTTAAATCGAGAAAATTCAGTCTGTTGTTTAGTTCGGTTTCTATTGTAAATTGAATCTTATGATTGATCGTGTTAATGTGGCTTTTCAACCTTTCAGCCTGCATGCTCGCTCTATTATTGTAATAATTATTTGTATTATTATTATTAAATTATTTTATTTGTTTGTCTATTCTCTTACAAAATAGAGTTCTCTTCTTCTGCACAAAAATATACACACAACTTATAGAGCTAACACTAAACTAAAACTACAAACAAATAAAAATTACCCCGACGTTATAAACCTGTTTGTTGTGTAAACTTAGACGAATACATTCTAAATCTAAATTAAACATAAAATACACATAAATAAAAAATAGCATTATAAAATTAGTTTACATTTTCTAGAAATTGACAACAGCAAAATAAACAATAAAATTACATAAGGTTACAAATTACAACTAAAAAATAACTAGCTTCCTACTCACCCCCCCCCCCCCAAAAAAAACACACACATACTCACACACGCCCCCCCCCCCTCATCAACTCATGCACACAAATGTGTTTTAAACATTAACTCACACACACATAGTCAAATTAACACTTTAAAATACAGTTCAATATTTTCTATTTAAATTAAATGCTCTCTTAATAACAGGGAAAATTTATTATTATTTTTACAGTTTCGAATGTTAAATTGTAAACAATTAAAAAACTTTGGTGCAAGGTATGTGAAAAATTTCATAAATACAGTCAAATTTGGTTTAGGCATAAAAGTATTTAATTCATTGCTTAAGGCTCTTCTTTACCTTGAAGAAAACTCCCGAGTGTGTCGTATGATTTCAATAGGAAAGGTCTGACTAAAGCCGCAAAATCGTTGAAACATGCATTTGTAATACCGTGTTTCGGATTCTATTTATAAATTAATAATCTGGGAAACTACTTTAAGTTATAAAGAAGGCTTTATATTTTTTACGTGTTAGCTTAAAATATGGAAATTATTGCTTAAAACTCCCAAAAATAGCGTTAGAAGTAATCGGTTTTTACTCAGTTAAACCATTGAAGAAACAATGTTGTTTCTTCAATGGTTAAACTGTTGAATAAAATGAGTTGCCGTCGATTTCTTTGAATTATCGTTTCTTCTTTCTTTTTCAATTTTGTTCTCTCTCTTCTTTCAATGTCTTTCAATAAGACAAAAGCACAAAGCCTTTAAGAACAATTTAAGATGTTTCACAACTTTTTAGGTTGAAAAACACCTTTTTAGGCGTCCGAAACACGGTAGTACGAAGTGCATATTTTTGCTGTTTTACGCAAGGTATAGAAGACCCTTAAACAGTTTTGTCAGGAACTACAATCACCAATCTTTTAAACACTATTCTTATTTAGTGCTCTGTGGGTGCCACTTGCAATTCCAAGGTAGTGTTTTTATTTTATTTTTTAAGCAATTATAAATATATATTTATCTAAAAATAATAATAGCTAAGCATACACTGTATAGTTAGTAATAAAATTAGGGAGCCTGCTCGTAGTTACCCGCAATTTCCTGGCTTCAATTTTGATTACTGTAAGGCTTATAAACAAAGGATAAATATTATGAAATAGATCATATTTCTTTTTATTTCAAGTAGAAAAGTTTTCCTTATTATTAAGGCCAGTAGAATAAGTACATTAGATCGGAGTCAGTGTGCAGGATTTGGTTTAAATAAAAGTATTCTTAGTATAAATATAAAATAAGGATAATATAATTTATAAAGATAAAAGTTTTATATAGGGTGATTTTTTGAAAACTTACCCCTTCTATTAATAAAAAGCAGAAAGAGATTTACCGAAGAACTATTGGGATCAGGGAGAACCGAATAACTATTTTCAAAATTCCAAAAACTCCACCCCGTCCTATAACCCACATCTGAAAAAATTGTAGCAGAACAACAAAAAAACATAACATAATAGTGAACACATATGGCTTGTGATTTAAAAAAAAATTGAAGCCATTTAAATACTATTAATGTTTGTGGTAAGAAAATACAACTCGGCTGACGCATTCATTCGGTAAGATACAACATTTTATTGTGCTTTTATTTATTTTTTATTTTTATTTTTACTTTTATATTTTTACATTTTTATTTTTATAACTTTACAATATATTTAGAAACGGAAAGAGATATGCAAAATGAGATTTCCGTACAGTTCGCGATCATAGAAAACTCATTTAGAAATCACAAAACCCTTCTCTTCTACCAACCATAATGTAATAGTATGCTTAAGATCACACGGGAGAAGTTTTAACACAACTGACGAAATGAGGAAACACAATGTCCATTTCAGAGGTGTATTACCAATTAAACTACGTTATATTGTGTTAACGTGTTAAGTATGACGTAGGACAATCTGTTACACTTATATACCCAAACTCAAATGTACTAAATTAGCAATATGATTGTGCCCTAACCGGCTAAGGTACTAGTCTATGTTGATGGACTCTGCTGGTTCGATTCTCGTCAAGACCAAAACTTTTTCAAACAGATGGAATAGAGCGTTTCACTTTAGGAGCGTTTCACATTAGGAGCGTTTCACAAAATGCATGGTGAAACGCGTAACGGTAAATCCTATTCACCCCAGAAAACTATATACTCTTCTATAGAAACATGTACTGTATACAAATTTGTTGGTCGTGGTGCGCCTATAGAAATTTACACTTAAATAATTTCTAACGAGTTGACTTTTCCACATTTATTCTAAAAAATTAAACGAAACTGAAACACTAAAAAAAGCTTCATTCTCTTATCTAGGCTATTAAATATTTATATTACCAAATTTAGTAGGGCTTAGTAATAATTCTGTAGGCTACTTGTAAAACAATTGATAAAGTTAATCAGTTTTGTTACCTTAAAAGAAAAATGTATCTTTATTACAACTTTTCAATTAACCAAACAATTCTATTATAGTCACCAAGTTTTGAAGAATATCAGAAAACCTATCACTTAAAGAGCACAAACACTAAACAGAATTGAAAGATTACTAACTATTTTCTGACACGAAGAGGTCGCGTTCGTTTATATTCTATTAGAAGTTCCGATAAAGTACTAAAAGTTATAAGCTGCCTCAGTTTGAAGAATTAATCAAAACTTTTGGCTCCCGATAGGCGCCCACTTTGAAATCTCTCTTCTGTACTTTTCAAATCAAACTTTGTGTTTTGCTAACTAAACTCAAGTATATTTGAATGTCCTTTCGATACGGCATTGGGTATACGTTCAAACTTGCCTTATGTAACTGTTGACGCAAGGTTTAGAGAATAATCCTAAAAAACTAGAGTTTATTACAATATTTTGCATAGTTGAAAAGTGTGATGTGTGTTGAATATAGACATACAACTTTAGAAATATTGTATGTCAACATACACGTGTCTGATTGAAAATTAATATATGTAGTACTTTCCAAAAAACTCTATACAGAGAATTAGTGTTGTTTTTCAAAATTTATGAAATATTGCCTCTCATCCGTTACAAAACCATACTAACTAAATTGTTTTATATTTTACAACGTTTTTATTCGTTTGTTTATCGTAATAACTTCTGACTGTCTGTTTGTCTGTTCCGTACAGATTTATCAATCGATT
>JAGFPH010003104.1:136702-163874 GCA_018207615.1 Philaenus spumarius | reverse complement strand
TACATAACCAACAGTTTTAAAAAAATACTAAAAGGAAGTGTTTTTTTAACGCATCTAACAAAACGATAGTAATATTGCAGTAAAACCATCCGTTCTAAATGTTAACAGTTCAATTCCATATGTAGACCTTTACAGACTAAAAATATGGCTTTTGTTTAGGTAGGGATAGGGACAGTGCGAACGCAGTCCCCGCTACCAAAAATTACGCGCCCGAGATACCCACATTTGTCGTATTCACAGATTAGATGTCGTTGAGAGCAAACACGGCTTGATGCGTTTCTCGGTAGGTGAAACTTCTTCCATTTACATGTTTTTAATTATTAAAATTATCAATGTTTTTAAACGAAAATGTTTAAAAAAGAAACTGTATTCTAATATTTTTGCGAGTTGCATTAATATTCTAAGTTTTATTGCACAAAAAAGTTATAGTAGTTTTGGTCGTCTAGTCACTGTCTGTGAAAATGTCAAAATTAAGTTCTTATATAAATTTTAGTTTTCAATATTATTTATTAGTTACAAAAATAATTAGCGTTTACTTTCTCATTTCCAATTCGGAATATAAAACACTATAAATATACACTATTATTGATTATTGTCTATTCTTTGTTTTCAAATATAATTATTTGTAAATTAGTTTTAAATTATTTAAGAATTGACATGTCTTATATGGTATATTGTACTGTCTGCAAGACCAATAAAATGAAATGAAATAAGTGAAGGTAGGTGACTACTATATCCTATCGTTTATGTTGCCTCCATTTTCTAGCGTTGCAATGTCTTCGTTGGTAGGATCCATGTTGGCAGCTAACTAGATTTTCGACTGATTAAATTCACCTTGTCCAGCCCTTTAAAATAGGCAAAATTTTCAGATCTAGATAGGTTTAAATCGTTATTTTATAGTTTACTTAAGAATTACTTTCTGTTTATTATGTTTACTTTAGCCTTCTACCTTAATCTTTGTCGGCTGTTTATTTTATATCTTTTACATTTACCGTGAAGGGTCTACCGTTTTTAATTACTTCTTCTACTACTACTAGAGAACAATTAATTGTACGACCCAGAGTATTTTTTCAATAACTTATTGTTTATAGCGTCATATGCGGATAAAAGTGGTCTTTCTCTGCAATATATATTTTGTCCGATTTTTAGTTTTACTGGTCTCCTTCTGAGATTATAATGATGATGCTGGGGGTCATGTGCCTTTTGTAAGTTGAACCTAACTAGTTTGAACACCTCCTCCATTTCCTTTTCCCGTACATTTCTAATATTTCTGTTTGTTTTAAAATCGGGTGCTATAGTGCTAATAGCCCTTAGTTCTCTGCCGTAATTTAAATAGGCGGGAGTATATTCTCAAATATAAGCTATTTTTCAGTGGTATTTCTACTAACCCTAGATTATTTATTTATAAATTTTGTCATGGGATTTACTGATGTATCATAAATGTACTACAAACTCAAGAAAACAATGATGAGTGCTACTTGTAACAGTAGGGGTTTACTGGTATCGGAAAGCACCGGAACGCCGTTCTGGTACTGCTTTTTATTAAATTGTTATACGTTTTGTCTTAACGTTGCACTGGACCATCCACTCCCTCAATCACATTCATTCAACACTCGGTTCAGAATTGTACGTCTGCCAATCGAAAAACCTCAAGATATCCCCACACTACAGTGCGTTGCGACTATGCGAGCCAACTACAGTAAAGTATCCCATATTGTCCCTCAGCTCGGAATCGAAATGGGAGCACCAGACATCTTTCTTGCAAGCTTTGTGACACACCTTTGATGTTCGGTGAACGCTGCGAACGGCTACAAATTAGCCCTTTTCACACCAAAACTGAGTAGAGCCGGGTCGGGCGAAGCTATACCAAGCCAAGCGGAGCAAAATCTGCGATGCGTTCGCTCTGAAGCCGAGTCTCACTCAATAGGTTTTCTAGCCTTCCTAGCAGTCGCAGTTGCAACATAGTGACATTGGCATGGACACCGAGCTAGACTGAAAAACGCAATCAGAAACCGCTTGAAATAGCGGGAGGCAGGACTGCTCAAAATCGGAGCTCGGCGTCCTAATAAAAGCTCCCATTGAAATACTGCGTAATCACTGATCTAGCGATTTTCGCCCGGCCTGGCTTTGATAACAAATCCGCCTAAGAGACCGATGACTAAGAGTCGAGGAGGCCGAAAATTTATAAACCAGCGATGCTTAAACTTTTGTATTATTAACTTTTTCGGCATGAACATATGTTTATAGCATATAAGTTATTTATGAGATTATTGTAATCAAAATAAGACCAAAGATGATTTAATTTGGACCACATTTAGTGATTAATTTTTATAGAATAACTCATTTCATTTCACGATTAATTAGTTAAAAAACAAATATCCCAAATGAGAGTAGAACATGGAATACATACAAACAATGGTGTACACTGACAAACGCCGTCACAAATACAAGGTCGAAAGGCGCCCAGACAGAGAAAAATATTTAAACGTAGGTACCTGAACACCGGCCGCACGGCAATTTAGCGTCTGTATTTGTGTGTTGTATTCTCGTGATAAGCTTGCTTGCATTTAATTGTTTTTGTATAAGAAAAGTCATTTCTTGCTACAAGAAAATAAAAGTCATTTCTTGCTATAATACATAAAATTTGTTTAGGTTTGCAGTCTTTTACCAAGAATTTGAATTTCTGATAAAGGCTATTGACTAAATAAGAGACATTTTGCCAAGTTTTTGCTGGAAATAGTATGTGTCTCTAAAATTTTCTATGTGCTATATACAAGTACAAAAATAGTTACATATACAAGTGTACTTTTCTTATAAAAGTAAGTATATTATCTGCACCCTTAAACTCGGCAAAGATACGTAAAATAGGAGTTTTAGAAGTGAAAATTTCAAAAATTTTCCGGCGGAGTATTTTTGATCAGTTCCGGCAGCGTTCCGGTACTGGAAAAATTATGAGTAAACCCCTGTGTAACAGCGAAACTGAGCAACTGACAAATGGTGTTGCTCTGTTGGAGTACTGGGAGGGGTGGTTGAGAACACGCCCCTCTTTTGTCAGATACTGCGATCTTGCAAATGGCGCATCGTCATTTTGACGACACATAAGTAATCTGGGGTTAACAACTTCTTCACACTTGGAAAATATGTGTATTTAATTTTGACTTAGTTGGTTTTTTCAGGTAGGCTACAGTTCTATTACAGTATTATGTTCAGGTTATGCAGTTTATATTTACCATTATTACAATTCCTGCATATCATAGGCCTATACTTATTATTAAATTGAATTTAGACATTTAATATTATTTTTTATCTAAACTTTGCGGTTATGATTAATCCTAGATATGTCAAAGGAAGAAAAAAGGGGATTTTTGTGCAAAGCATTCAGGCGTGTCACCTAGTTCAGGCGCGGATACAGGGGAAGGGTCATGGGGGTCATGACCCCCCCCAAACATTTTAAAGGCTTGATTTATATGTTTGATTTAACCCTACAAGCGCCAAATAACACTATACTGTCGTCTCAGCCCGCCGAGCAAGTGGCAGGCAGCATTATTGTATCGTCTGATTGTTTTGAATATTTCACGCACTATAAATCATCCCATCTCAATAAAACAAAAACGATTGGAAAGGAAATGTTTTAAACAAAAAATTTTGTTTTACAAATTTGTTCTAAAACGTATATTTACATATTATGTAATCATCGTTTGTAATTGTAGTTGTCTAAAAAGATGATCGTGCGAGAAAACAAAAAGAAGACACACAACTTGTCACTTTTCTAAGGCTCATAACCGTTCCGTTTGACAGACTTGTTTTGAAAAGAATATACCTTTGGATTCGTCAAGATTTGAACTTTCTAATATTGTCTTCCAATAATTCGTCACTCTTATAATTTTTTAGTTATGAAGTTTTTTGTAAACCCTTATGATTTGACAGTTTTTCAACCAATGAGCAAGCATATTTTGTAATCGATATATCTAGTACACATCGATATACTTGTACAGATTCCTCATGCCGGCAATGCACCCCGAGAGGGGAAGTAAGGCCCAGTCCCCACGCTGTGTTTGTTGTGTCCAACGTCACCAGTACAACCTCAATAAAAAAAAACAAACCTCTGTCCTTCACTGTACACCCTAGTTTGTCACTGTAATGTAGGTAACGGTAAATAAAAGTGATAAAAACATTTTTCTTAGTGAACAGGACGTGTAAAAATTAGTTGTTTTATCTATAAATATATACAAGTGTCACAAAAAAACCTTATCGTGCTATAATACAGGATCGGATTCTATGCATTATAATAAATTAAAATATTCAGAAACATTTTACGAATTCGGGTTAGTTTATTTTAGTTTTTTATTAGTTTTTTTACAACAGTTAAAATAGCAACAACAGTAACAGTGCCCATCTGTAGTAGGCCTAATGTATTTTCATCAGCTATTTTTTATTTATTGGAAACGGTTGCCAAATGATGTAGTTACAAATGTTTATTTATTGATGACTCTTTTTTTAATTGCAACATGTACTCCTGTCGATGAACGAAGAACAAGTTCTGAACATGGTACAATGTCCGTTTTTCCAGGGAACAAACAATATTTACGTAAAATACACAAAATTGTCGCTTTCATCTCAAGCATTGCAAATTTCTGACCTGTAAAAACATAAATGAATACATTTTTTAAATTATTGAAATAAAGTTGCACTGATATTATTTCTTAAAAATAGACCTTTTATTTGATCTATTTACTCAAAATATTAATAATTTCTTGCAAATACAAAAATTATTATAAGTTAAATAGTAAATTATATCTATAAGTGCACACATTTATCATCAGTACTGTTTTTTTTTATATTTTAGTTCAAAATTATGCACTAAAAATCATAAATGATTGTTGTTTTTAAATACTTAGATTGGCTGATGATCTGCCTTATAAACAGTGGTAGATCTAGAAACATTTTTTAGAAGGGGACATTATTTGCCAAATGGAATTTTTTTATTTGTTGTTAACTTTTAGAAGTTATTTTAATAAAATATAATCTTAACTCACATAAACTAGTTCATATAACTGTTGAAGTAAGGCAACATTTACAAAATGCCCTTAAGAATAATTTTAAGCAAAAACCATATTTAGTTATACATTTTTATCTCAATGGATCATTTTTATAAACATGTGAATGTGATGATTCCTCTTTAAAAAAAGTTGTCTTTGTCCTATTTGTTCTCTAATTCTATCCTTAGTTTGTATTACACTTAGAAAAATGTATTGCGTTAATTATAAAGAGCCTCTAATTATTAATAAGTTATCAAGTACTTAAGTTCTTGGATACTTATACTCGAAAATGAGTATTTAAACTCTAATTATTTATTAAATATGATGAAGATTATAAGACTAAAGAATTTAATTTTAGCTCCAAATCTAATTTTTAAATATGAGCATACTATAAACTTCCATCATTAAAAATATAAATTTTAAAACGATTTTTTAGGAATTGTTTTTATTCACACATTTACTTGCAATTCACAAATACAGGATGAACCAAATAGACCAGTCAATGAGTGCTCAAAAGAGGGGTGTAGAGTGCATGGAATATGCGATAATTTTTGACTTTGTTAGGAGTAGTTAGGAGGTAAACATACTAAAAGTCCCCATCCCTGGGAGGTGAGCATAAGGCGGGAGGGGGGCGGAAAGGTCCCATTTTTAGGTTTTACGCTTATATCTCAGAAACACAACATTTTTTTTATAAATTGCTAAGGGAAACCCCTGCGTGTTCCCTGCTTACATAACAAACACAAAACCACAAAACATAACACAAAATCCTGTAAACAAATTAATATACAGTATACACAATCACGACGTTTTGCGAAAAATCAATAACACTTCGCGTCCTAAGGTGCCGCAAGTCCTGAGAACTTTTATAATTATAGTTTTTATTTTATTATTACGAATCATATAATGAATTTATTTACAATGATTGATGGTAATTCAATCTTGGTATTTCTGAATCTCTTTCAACATGTTTGGATGGAGTGACACATTTAATCCCCGAGTTTGGATGTTTGGATGGTATTCAGCCCGTCTATGGTGCAAACATTGAAATCCACGTTATCAAAAACAAGTTGGTTGAATACAGCTGGCTTGTAGGTTAGGTGAGCTTGGGCAATCGCAGATAATTCCAATTTTTGTGCTTCGTAGTAAGATGAGCTGAAACCCTGACTTGCTAAAAGATCAATCATGTTCTTAGAGGCGTACTTGCTGTGGAGCAGAAGGGAGATGCCTATCAGTATGGGTGACAAAGACGGTACGAGGCCTGACAACAGAACTGGTGTGATGACATGCCCAATAGCAACATACTTCTTCCTTGATTCCTCCGTTTTCTTAGTTTTTTTCAACTTAACCTCCTCAAGAAAGGTTTGGAGGGATTTTGGGAGAGAATCTGCATCCTTCAAGAAGTTATTTTTAGGCGGGTAATTGTTATAATTGTACACTTCACTCTGAATATCTTGCCTTATTATTTCAGCAGCTTTTCGGACGATCCTTAGTCGCTCTTCTTTAGCATTGTTTTCCTTGTTATTATACCAAGTGTTGGTTAGCAATTTGTACCCGGTGTCTCTACAGAGGGAGGCAAGCAAACTTGCTAAGATGCTGATCAGGCCAAGTAAGAAAATTGCTGAAGAGCTTTTATTACTTGGAAGGGAAAACATGAGGTGGTTGGTAGGGCTTTTAACAGGTCACTGTTACCTCAGAAAATATCTGCATAGAATTGGAGTTGTTGATGATAACATATGTAGGAAATGTCGTCTGGCGGAAGAGACCTCGGAGCACATTCTTGGTGGCCATCTTGGAAGTGAGTGATGCGAGATTGACAACGCCTCAAAAACACGGAGTATAACACGAGTCCCACGTTGACACGTTACGACCCACTTTCAACTTCATAACTTGGGAATTTAACGCCTGGTTCAGAAAAGGTTGGTTGGATTGGCTCTCTTATATATACACTACGATAAAACCTACCCATTGAACCCAATCAAGTGATTGAGAGATTCGAAAAATCAGGAGGAAACCAAAGACTTTCTCTATAGCGTTAGGCCTAAGTACACTAAATTTAACTTCAGTTGTTATTTTAAGCTAAAAAGTCACCTGTTCATTTATAATTAGTATCAAGTTTGGTTCTTTGAAGTTAAAGTTGCAACATTTTTCTATTAGTAGTCTTACTCTTTAAACATTTGTAGTTCTGTTCAAATAATTAAAAGGTTTATTATTCAACTATTATGCAAAATTTGAATAGTAACATTTAAAATGATTCTTTTAAGACTATTTGCCTCCGTGGAATTTTATAATAATAAGCCTATCATAAAAATCTTGTAAAAACATAAAATAATGAAGGAAAATTTTAACATGAAAATATTCCCAAATTGGTTATTTTTACTTTTAAAATATCAAACTACATATCCTCTAAACCCCCCCTCCCTCCATTCCAGAAAGTTCCCCTCCCAAAATTATGCCTTGGATCCGCCACTGTATAGGTTTGCCTAACACATAGTGAAATCATAAATGAGTTAATTATTATTTTTTGATGTCGGTATTTTTGGAGTTGAACTACTAATTGATGTAAAAACAATGTACCGGTACTGGTATTAGAAAATTATGAATTTTTTAAAATAATTTTATTTGAAAGATGATTTGAATTAATGAATGAAGAAGTTGATGGGTTTTCAGATAATTTAATTCAATCTTGTCTTTTTTTTGCTGTTGCAATAGGTTAAATTGTATTTGCTACAAAAATATACTTAGTGTAGTTTTAGTAAAGCTACTGAATGCTTATTATTTTATAGGCCTTACTAATAATGTTTTCCAAAGCTTAACTTTGTAAATTAATATTTTGATGTACATATTAATAATTTTAGACTCTAATGATAACAGTATTAAATAGGGTACCATACTAAATAAAATAATATAAGAACATGTTTGTTTACTTACCAATGCAATTTCTAGGCCCAGCACTAAAAGGACAATATGCAAATGGATGGCGTCCAACTAGTCTTTCTGGAAGAAAGTTATCTGGGTTGAATTCTTCTGGATTTGGAAATACTTTTGGATCTCTATGTAGCTTGTAGAACAATAATATGACGTCAGATCCAATAGGCAAAACTTTACCATCTGAAAATGGTTCATAAATATTACATTAGATAACTTATATTGTATAATACAAATATATAGGGAATTAATATATATAAGCTTAAAATAAAGAGTGATTTAAAAAAAATTTACTGGGTGTGCTTAAAACCACACGTTGGAAGTGATAACTTCTATGACTACGGGGATTTTTAACTCGGTAAATGTGTACAATTATAAGGATTATAAAACTGTAGGCCTATTTGTTCAAATTGTTTATTTATATCCGTTATTATATATTTAAAGAAAGGTAAAAATATTATCTTTTAGTTACCTTTTATTTCATATTGATAGATCAAATGATTTAGAAGTTGTTAATATTACAGTAAAGAAATTAATAATCAAATATGTTATACAAAGATGTACGAATGTTTGCGAAGTTAAACAGTTAGGTATCCTTCTTTAAATTTGTATAAACGAATATATTGATGATCAAAGGTTAGTTTTATATACAGTTTATAACCCCAAAGCAAATCTTATAACGTGTAGAAGCCCATATAACTTATAGTTATAGAAGCCTACATTAGTTGTATAACTAATATATAAGAAAATTAACATCACAAGAAATTTTAATGGTTGAAGTTGTAAACATAACCCCAAAATATAATCTACGCTGGGTTTTGTTTAAGAATTACAGATGATGGGCGAAATCAGCTGTTATATTATATTAACTAATTCTTATGTGTTAATTTGATTGCTATGCTAATAAATGTAAATAATGTATTAATAATATTCCCTCTCCACGATCTGACTTGTGTCTAAACAAAAGCGTGACGCGAGATCTCGCGAGAAATCTGGCGTGATGCGAGATCTCGCGGGAAATCTGTCGTGATGCAAGATCTCGCGAGAAATCTGGCGTGACGCGAGATCTCGCGGGAAATCTGGCGTGATGCAAGATCTCGCGAGAAATCTGGCGTGACGCGAGATTTCGAAAACATAGCCAAGTCGAAAGTACCCAACGGGCCAATAGAAGTTATCACTTCAAAAATAAAAAATTACAAATATTGGTAGTTAAAAATAGCTGTAACCAATCATAAAATTAGCAAAGTAAAGAAATATATGTAGACTATCTACATACCTAAATTATGCTAGTAAAAAAGTTAAAAGATTTTAATGTGGAAGTACTAGACATATTATTTTGCAAAAACCAACTTTCATACCAGTGAGAAATTAAGTAGGTCTGTTGTAATTTGGAATCTTAGATTGTGTATAACCAGTGAAGCACCCAAGTGCTTTGGGTGCTTAAGCAAAATTAGCTCTCAACCATTGGGGCGCTAGATTTTATCCTAACATATTCGTTCTGTTGAAACTGTTGTGTACATTACCAGTTACTACAAGTAGGCCTACAGCAGAGAGGAGTTGTCTACCCTGAAAGGAGCGAAGATATATCTAAGAAACTCTATCAAAGAAAGCAGACTAAATGGCATTGTGAGTTTAAATATTCATAGAGAAATTGAAGTGGGCCAGACCAGTGATTGAACAAAGGACCTTGAAAATTAGATTTTGTTTTGTAAAATAAATATTTGCATATACAAAGCATTTGCAACAAATTTAACAATGCAACAATATGAGTAATTAATTTGTTAATGTAACTATAAAATTTAAAAATAAATTTTAACAACAAATAAATAAATCTTTTACTCAAACCTTGCCAAAAAACATAAAATGGATGTTTTAAAGTGTTGATTTTCAAAAATTCACTGGACCTCTCCCCCTCCCCCCCAATTAAATGTTCACTACTAGCTCTCTCTTCGATTAATAGGATACTTAATTTGCTGCAGACTTTAAAGTCGATTTAATAGCAATTCTTATTAAAACATTTTTGTTTTAATAATTAAAACTAAAATATATGTCTATATCTGTCTTATTATTTAAAACAATCAAACTCTTATTTACAGTGAGGAACTGCTTCTATCTGTCCATGTCCTAAATTTTGTGCTTCGATGTGATGACAACTAAAAGAAAAGTCAAAATACTCAAATCGGATTTATGGTAAAATTATATATTGCCATAAAGAGTTTTACAGGCAAGAAATATTATATAATTGATACATTTCTGAGGCTAAAAGAAGTTTATAGTTATGTATTTTCATTTCAATTTATAAAGGCCTTTAAAGTTTAAAAAAATCATGCATCACTTGACATTATGTCCCATTTGAAAAGATTTACCTACTGAAACCTGAGCTCATAGATGCAGTTCTTCAATAAATCTTTCTTCCATCACTTTACTGCACTTAACTATCTTAATTCATAACTACTAAGTTGTAGCAGGAGAACAAATTCTAATTTCATTTATTAATTTTATTTGTCCTACAGGGACAAAATAAGAACACAAAGAAAAGATGTCACTTTTCCTGTATTTTGAAACACACAAAATCTTATCATAATACAGCAATTATTTATTTTTATAGATTTATTTTATATTTTTCTTAACACCTTTACTTTATGTTAGTAACCTTAAGGAACATAATTCTGATTTTAAATTTATACGTGCAGTGTTTTGCAATTTATTTTATTGACTGAAGCGGCCATTCCACGTTTCTTTAGAAACGTTATGTAAAGAAACTGATTCACGTTAATTAGACTACGAGTTATTAGTTAGCTAGCTGACGTACATGCCAAGTTGACTGATATTCATGCCTGTCAAAGGGCTTCAGAGGTATGAACAAAATATGGATGTTTATAAAGAGATACTGATAGCAAGGATAAGATTGGATTATTTTTAACCGTTTTCCTGGAAACAATATCGCTAGAAGCCTAAACAATAAAGTAACAAGTGATTTAATAAACAAAATTACAAACAGGGTTATTTTTTAATTTCTCAAATAATTTATATACAACTCTGTGTTACTGCAGATTGATAATAGAAAAAACCTTTTCTTTAACAAAAGGTAATTTGCAAAAGCATTACCTCGTGTAATTGATAACTTGCAAGGCTGTCAAATGCAGACTGACACAGTTAAGTGGAATGAACTATTTTCATACTCATGTAATTTACATATCAAACTTAGTGCTAGACTGATGTATTCTGACTTATACTGTGGAATGACCACTTAGGTCTATATTTTTAAAATAATTCCGAATATGGGTTCAATTGCAAATCAGGACTTTTTTTCGTTAACTTCACAAGTTTGTTATTTAAATAATATTACTGCTCATTGCAATTTCTTCGGTGACCCTCCGACCAACAAATGGGACACTGGGAAACAGCCTCAAAGCTTCTTTAATAACTCTTTCCAGATATTTCAAACTTAATAAGTCACTGTAAGTAATGGGTTTGTCCGACAGATCTCCATATATTTCACATATTTCCTCCACAACTTTTTCCTGAAAGCAGAACAATTTCAATAATTATTCCTAAACTTCGAAGAATTAATTCTAATATAATAGGTGATATGGTTTGTTGCTTATGGTTACACACATCTTAGTCTGTAGAAAATAATATTCTGTACATTTGTAACCCTTCAGTGCATGTTCACTGACTGAGAGTCAACATACTTGAAAAAGTGTGCCAATGAGCTGACCGGCATGCACCTTCCCCCACTACCCTTGTATTGATAACTACTTGGATCATTTATTGCACAACAATACAAAAATAATCAAATGCTATTTTAACTGTCTTTGATAGTTTTTTATGAGCTTTACCAAATTTATTCATAGCTACCTTATCATTATTCCCACTAAACCTGTGTAGTTTTCTTAACAATCCTAACTACATCCTAGATTTTTTTTGTTTTTTTTAGTGAGATGAAAAGATTTTGAAACTTTGAGGAACGATAGAAAGAAATTACTCGAATCATGGCGTTTGAGTTGGAGTTCTAAATAATTAATAGATATAATAAATAAAATAAATTGTTAATATACTAATATCTTTTTATGCTCTAAAAAGGCTATTAAACTGTAAAATAATTTTAATTGTGTTAAATAAAATTTGCTTTGTTCACAATAAGGGGACTTATTATTTCTATTAATTAATTAAGATACATAATAAAGTAAGTTTTCAAAAGTAAAATCAAATATTTTAAATTCACATGTCTAAATAGTATTATAGTGTGAGAATTAGTGTATTGTTATTATTTTTACAGATCACGCAGACAAAAATTAAGGTTGTATTGTAGAGTAAATACTAGTGTAAAACTGATGTTACGTGCTTTATTAAAGATACGGTGTTAGGTTATAAAAAATGTTAGGCTCTTCCATGTAAACTAAATTTTTCTGTTTTTTTATAATTTTTATATGTATTTAATTTTGTATGCAGCGCAGGGCTTTGCAAGCAATTTTCAATGTAAGCTATAAATTCATCTGTAATGTTGGCCTATAAGTCGTTTATTTAATTTTTCTATTATGCGGGGCCAACCAGGGAGTGATACAGTGAAAAACTAATGATCAAACGGCATTTCCTAAGTATTATGACATGATTGCAGAAAAAAAACGCTTTACACAAAATCAAAATGATTAAAAAATACAAGAATATTAAAACTACAAGAATATATGATCTACATTTTACAAGAATAATATAAAAGTAAAAAAAAACCTAAATAAGGTTAACCTCAAAATTAGACCTAAACAAATAACCCTTACAAATTTAAACAATAGTCATTAAATTCATTAAACTCGCTGAGTCGAAATTGAATATAAAAACTAAAATATGTAGCCTATGTTTAACTTTCTTATTAAAAAATAAATGATGATAAAATGTAAGAAATGATAAGGTAGAATTAAAAGGATTGTATTTTTATTAAATCAACTAAACAACAATTATACTCCATTCCACCAGCCGTGGCGCCTGACGGGTTAGGAGACCCTTACTCATACACACACACACACACACACAAACGCAGCTGGCCCGGCAGCCAGGTAGATGACTCATACACTTTGGCGCCCAGTAAGAAACTGCTGCTTTGATCAAACACAAATTTTAATAAATTTAAATGGCATATTTGAAATCAACGTTAAATTTAAAAGAAAATGACACCAAACACTACATGATTATGATGATATAATGCAAAGTAATGAGTCCCAAACATAGTTGGCATATTTTTTTTGGCAGTCTTGTAGTAGGAACATAAAAAAACAGTTATCAAAATATGAAATTTTAAATTGATAAATATTTTTGTGGTACGCCTAAAGTTGAACTTTTACCTTTCATTACTGAACATTTTTTGTTTCTTGAGCCAATAACTTTTACAATTTTACATCAATAGATTTTTTAATTGCATATGAATTCTTCGAACCTTTCTCTACAAAAAAAGGTACTCAACACTTTTGGATTGGTATATAATTACTATATTTGATGATCTTTTGAAAATATGCTTGTAAACGCCAAGAAATCCATTTTCGTTAACATTGCCGGTTCTAAGGTTAAAATTTCATCAACAAATCATTATGTTTATGCATATATTATCATAATCATGTCGTGGTTGGTGTCATTTTCTTTTAAACTTAATGAAGATTTCAAATACGACATTTAAATTTGTTAAAATTTGTGATTGATCAAATCAGCAATTGCTTACTGGACACCCCATTGTTGAGTCATCTGCCTGGCTAGGCTGGTCATACCCAGGTGATCGTGAGAGTAAAGGGTCTCATAATCCTTCAGACGCCAAGGTTGGTGGAATGGAGTATAGTGAAATGTAAGGTAATGATTTAATTCCAAGAAAGTATAAAAAAAAACATAATTTTTATTCTGATTTAGATTTATTTTATTTTTATCTTACACAGTATTAAAAATCAACTAAATAAACAATTAATAGAATTAAAGAATGATTGATCTTCAATATTGTAGTTTGATTATTACAGCTTAATGTTTCAAATTATTTATTAATTGTTTAAATTGCTGATAATAAAGGGACTAAAGTAAGAATAAATTTTAAGTTCTGGTTTAACCACTTGATAAAGTGTACAAATAAAGTTAGTGTAAAAAAGAATAAAGTTTGAATGCTTAATCATTTGTATGATTCAGTTTTCAAAGATTAGGAGATATTTATTTAAATTCATAGTTATTATTTTACCTGCACTTTTGGATGTCTAGACAACAAGTAACATATGAAGGACAAAGCTGATGCTGTCGTATCATGCCCCTGAAAGGAAAATAACAATAATTATTTAGTGATTTTAATGCAAAATAAATAAATTGTTTGCCCATGATAATAAGTTGTTTACCCATAAAGTATATCCATAGAGGGGGTACTCGGGGGGGGGGGAGTACTCGGATGTTGAAGCATAATCATTTATATAACAGTTTAACAAATTGAGTTGAAATTTTACATGTTACACATCAATGCAAAAACCTCGTTTGAACAAAAAAAAATCAAATTGCCTTAATAATCTGCTTCAAAATGGCGGCCATTTAAAATTTTTAAATGTAAATAACTCAAAATTAGAAAATATCTTTAGAAAATATCAAAACAAAATTTTTGTAGCGGTTTCATTTTCTATCGAATGATACAGCTGTCAAATCTGAACAAAGATTAACAGTAAAGCAGTGTCCAACTTAATTAATTGGTGGTCTTGCAAATTAATTATTGCTTAGGCTTTGTTCCTATGGATTTTGAACCCATCAAATCAAACTAAAATAATATACATAAAATACACACATTACCGTTTTTGCGTATGCGTATTTATAATAAGATTTCAATTACTAATATGGTCTAATGTGAAACAAAACTATGAGTTGATTTAATACAACATGATTTATTTCCAGCATTTTCAAGAAAATTATTATAATATAATCACTACAAAAAAAGGTACTTAACAAAGAATCATAACGTCATGGAAGTAAATCCCTTTAAAATAAACTATGTACACCCTTCCTTTTTTTCTTCCTTCTCAACTTACTTTTTTGGTTGCAAACTCATTAATAACTTCAGGATTTCAGGTAATTAGGCTTATTTCTCTTACTATAAAAATAACTGTGAGTTTGCTAAGCCTGTGACTTGACATGATGGCTCTGAAATAAGGCTTAATTATTCTTCTCATTGTCAGGAACATAACTAGTTGCTGGGGGGCACCAAATTAACAATAGGATTTAATTTTTTCAAAGCAGAGGGTAAAAATTATAATTTGAGTGAAAAATTACAATCCAACGCGAGACGTGGTTTACAATTAGTATTGCATTTAAAAGTGTAACAAATAAATATAACTCTAATTGAAAGTGTTTGGTGTTGGTTAGAGTGACAATACTATTAATCCAATAACAGTTCACAAGAGTGTGCCAACGTGCCCAATGTTGGCTCACTGAGTGAAACAGATGAGTCATGGTCAGTGGTGCTTTGATGTAGGCTAGTTGGAAATGTTGGAGTTGGCTTTGTCATTCTCGTAAATATTAAATTTCAAATGTGTCAATGTGTCTTATTTTAATGTATATTGATATCGAAAATGAGTTAATATTTATTATTTTAGTGTGATGAGTTTTTAGTTAGTTTTAGTCATGTTAAAAAAGCTGTCCGGGGCTGAATAACGCAAAAGAGCCAAGGAGAAAAAGAAAGAAGCCAATCAATCCTCGACCCTATTATCAGCGTGGCTGAAAGATGCAAATGCAAACAATAAAGGTAAGCTATTGTATTTAGATCACAATATAAAAACAACCACTTCAGCAGATCTTCTGAAGCTAATATACAGGAACAAAATGGAAGATGCCTATCCAAACATTGTTACCGTACTTAAAATATTTTTAACAATACCAGTCCCTGTTGTCTCAAATGAAATAAGTTTTAGCAAGCTAAAAATAATTCGACCACGCAGCTGGACCGCTGACCTGAGTTGAGCAAATTTCCAAAATTAAGTTTATATGACTATGTTTTAGGGTTTCAACAAACAATTTGGGAAGTAGGTCTATTCACGAAGGCGTTGATCAGCTGTCTGTATGTACGCAATATATTAGTAGAATTTGATTGCGCCTAGTGGCCTCGCGAGTTTGCACCACTTGGCTTTGAATCGGGTACTTTTATGGTATTTTACGTTTTGGTCGATTTTGGAAGAACCAAGCGAGCTATAAGGTCGCGTAAAAAAAACAAAAATGTGCAGAATACCATCCTACGTTTATATTTTTAGAAGAAACTCTAAAAAAATTCATTCTCGTAGTAAAAATCTCAAAAAATAGTTACTTTCGGTCAAAAAACGTATTTAAAGTTGTTGGATTTTTTTGGCTAACGAACTTGTCCGAGCCACATAGACAACCAAAACTTGTACCACATTTGGACTAAATCGGACTTAAAATGCTGCCGCTAGAGTGCGAACACATAATATATATACATATATATATATATATATATATATATATATATATATATATACAGTGTGTAAATTAAGTATCGAAACAAATATGTATTTCTCAAACTAAAATAGGTACAAATATTTTGTTTGTGGCATTGACTCTTAACAAACGTTCCTAATTTTCTGACATAAAACAAATTTTCAACCCCCTAAGGGGGTGGTGGATAGGGGGTAACTTATTTTTTTTTAATGAGAAGTATGGTCATGTGATACCTCATTTTAAAGGTCTATTTAAGACTAGGAAAATGACATAAAGAAAATAAAAATCGGACCACGCAAAACAAAATGGCGGCCCTAAATGTGTTGAAATAAATTGACATAAAGTTGCTAATATCTCGAACAGGAATAGTTTTTAGAAAAAATTTCAAGAGACAAAAAATGTTTATTTCAAAGTGCTTGACATGAAATTGCTTCCAAATCGATTTCGTAAATTTAATTTTTTACAAAATTTTGTAATATGTAGGAGTAAAAATAAATGAGTCAATGCCACAAACAAAATATTTGTACCTATTTTAGTTTGAAAAATACATATTTGTTTCGATACTTAATTTACACACTGTATATATATATGCATTTTAATGACACCCCAAAACGTGTTCTGGGGACCATAATCGGTGCTCATTTGCTACTCCCGACCTTGGGTCTCACCATAAGGGCCACTGCAATAGCTCATTTTTCCTTTGGAAATTCGCTAATAATAAAGAACGATATTTATTATTAGACTTCTGACTAAACAACAAAGACTAACTGACCTTGGTGTTATTTATATTGAACACGAAATAGCATCCAAACTATCTTTTGATGACATTGTAGACATTTGCAGCAAAAAAAGCACGTAATGTAAAGTTTTAGTTTGGTTTCCTGTAAACCAGCATTCCAATTTTGACGGTTAATGTGATGTTCTTAACATTAATAAAAACATAGTTTGTAAACTAAGTATGATTACTTATTTGCCCATAATTCCGGTTTCCATCACCTAACTTTGTATGCGCATGATGAGATTTTTCATGTTTATAATAGTAAAAGTCTTATCGGCGAAATTGTATTACTACTACGAACAAGTCAAGGCGTAAAGCCAAGCTGAGTCCTGGAGTGATTTCGCTGGTCAACTTCCCGGAGACTTTCTTTTTGAATTAAAAAGTTTACATTTTTTTGTTCATGTTATTAAAATTTTATTTACGAGAGTTTAATTTAATTTATTCTGCTGATTATAAATTTACACAAAAATAATTGGATAATTGTGGACTTCGTTTTTAATTAAAAGTAATAATTTTTTTTATGTTGTCCGAAAGATTATGCTTATAGGGTTCTCTCAGGAATCTCTATTTTAGGTACCAGAATACACATTCCGACTGGCTTATAACAGGATGAAATGATACATTATAATATACCAATTTATTGACAATTAATTATTGCCTATGGCGGTGGGGGAGGGGGGGGCGCCAAAACGGGTAGCTTCCCCGAGTACTGTAAAACCTAGTTACGTCCCTGCTCATTGTAGAGAAACTTCGTTCAGCTATTGCTGTGCTGACGAATTGCTAGCAATGTTGCTAGAAGGGACTTTAGTTCTTTGAATGAATGTCCCAAATATAGGTTGTCGGAATGATGTTATTTATCCTAATACTCGTTACAGTCCTAGTCATACTTGTCTGCCACTCTGGAGCGTGTGATGCATGAGTAGTGTTTGTTTACTTTTAATTTAAGTCCAAAAACGTTTTTATTTCACATATTTAATATTAATTAAATAAAATAATTTGTAGAATCATTGGATTTATTAATTTGTAGTAATATTCTGTTGTATTGTTCTCTTGTATTTTTTGAAAAAGGGAAAATAAATAATTTTCCTGGACCTAACTAGTCTACCAGGAACTGATGAACTCGCCTAAATGTATTAGCTGCTTGAAGAACCAGAGACTGTGGAACAATTCTTGCCTGAATGTTCTACTTCAAGCCTTGCAAGAGTACATTTAAAACCTATGGTTGTCGGAGAAGAAAGTTTTAAACAATGCATATTGATTGACAAGAAAACTTGGGCTATTTGGGAGGCAGTGTATTACGGATGTCCGGCCATCAGAATCAAATGATTCTGGGCTATTGCAAGAAGTAAGAATGATGGGTATCAGGCCCGTAGCCAGAAATTTGGTTTGGAGGGGGCCCAAAACGTAGTAATAATTTTTTGGGGGCAGGTGGGCGGAAATGGTTGATGGGTGTCTTGTAAGGATATTTGTTATTAAAGTTGGACTCATTAGTGACAAACTGCTTTATTGTTATTAATATCATCACTGTATTTTAATTGTCAGTCACGCATACGTACACATTAATTGTCAAACAAAAGCGTCAATTTCAGTAGACAAAATTTAAAATTTTAACTTTCGCGATTTCTTTGCTGCCATAATCTCAAGAACCTCATTCGGATCGATACCTAAGTTTCCATGAATTGACAGTACGGCGAGTGCACTAAGTCTTTCGTTGCCCGTTGAGTTACGTAAGTAAGTCTTGATTCTTTTCATTGTCGAAAATTACATTTCCATATTTGCCGTTGTGACCGGAAGAGTTGCCAAAACTGTTAATAGATATTTGATTGTTGGAAATCTGCTCTTGTCACAAAAATCCAATACTTGTAAAGCCTCGGCATCTTTCTCGAGTCCCGATAATTTCTCGCACCACAACTTATACTCAGCTTTTACAGCGGATTCTGAGACTCGATCATCAAAGTATGGCGAAAGATGATGCAAGTCATCTACTTTTTCAATTGCAGCAAATCCAAGGAGAAGTATCTGTAAGCTTAATAAGATTACCGCGTTCTCATTAAGAAATTTTTCAGACAAATTCTGAATCAGCGTATCGAGGCAAGGAATAAAAACAGCAGACCGAAAGTACGATTCAACAGAGTCTGTTTGATAATTAGAACGAGTTGTTTGCTTCGACGTGAGTCTCGGAACTTTCAGCTCCATATCGAATGTATCGTTTGCAAGCTTTTCAGCTGCTATAAAAATTTTGCTGAACGATACTTCTGCAGTTGTTCGTTCTTCTTGAAACATATTCAGTAAACTGTGTGAAAACCAACACTTGTCTAGTAAAAGCGTATTTTATGTTTCACACGCAATTTTTGATGATCGGATTTGAGATTTTCGATCCAGATCAAAAAGTAATATTCTGTTCAAATGTTCTAATAGAGATATTATATATGCCTCACAGGCGTAAAGTTGTCATACAAAATATGGCTTGTTATCGATAGACATATTTTTAAAACATGATTCACGTCTTTAGGAAAATTTTAGGGTTCACGGAATTTCGGGGGGGGGGGGGCCTGGCCCGTCGGGCCCTACGGCTGGCTACGGGCCTGATGGGTATTCTTTAATAAAGAAATACTATTTACTTTTAAATCCTTGTTCTAAATCCAATGTATTGATGAACTGTCATTTTAAAATCATTCTAATAATAATTCGACCACGCAGCTGAACCACTGACGTGAGTTGAGCAAATTTCCAAAATTAAGTTTATAGGCCTATGTTTTATTCACAAAGGTGCTGAATAGCTGCAAAATGCTTCGCACGCCATTCCGCATATTGGGAGTATTTTCAATACACAAAGGATTGCGTTGCGCCATTCCGCATGTTGGGAGTATTTTCAACACACAATGCGTTGTGTACTTCGCACGCCAACCCCCGTATTGGGAGTATCTTCAATACACAATGCATTGCGTGCTTCGCATGCCAACCCCACGGTTGAATTCACCACATGGCTTTGAACTGGGTACTTTTACGGTATTTGACGTTTTGATCGATTTTGGAGGAACCAAGCGAGCTATAAGGTCGAGTAAACAAACAAAATGTGCAGAATAAAATCCTACATTTATATTTTTAGAAAAAAAACTCTAAAAAAACATTCATTCTTGTAGCAAAAATCTCAAAAAATAGTTGCTTCCGGTCAAAAAACCTGCTTCCGGTTGCTGGATTTTTTTTTGCTAACAAACTCGTCTGAGTGACGTAGACACATGTGTACCAAATTTGGACCAAATCGGACTTAAAATGTGGCAGCTAGAGTGCGAACACACACACATATATATATATATACATGATTTTTAATGGCACCCTAAAACGTTTTCTGGGGACCATAATCGGTGCTCATTTGCTACTCTCGACCATGGGTCTTATCATAAGGGCCACTGCAATAGCTCATTTTTCCTATGGATATTCGCTAATAAGAAAATCAGCCTGAATTCTTTACATTTTTCCTTTCATATTTACTTGGCCTAATTGAAGAAAACTGTAACAGAACAATTTATTTTACCTTTTTAAATTTGACTTATACTGGGTGTATCAAAAAGTACTTTACAACTACAGTGAAGGTATCTCTGTAAAACATAGGTATCCATTAATTGGTTTACACTACCTATATTGCCAAATCTATACTCACTGCAAACATAAATGTGTTCACTTCATCTCGAATGTCTTGGTCTGTTAGTTTATTGTTCTCATCAGATGCAAACTGTAAAAGAAGGTCTAAGAAACCAATCCTCTTTTTATAACCTAAAACATACGAATTGAGAAAAAGAAAAATATTTGTCTGGATCTACTGATGAGACTGCATTTTCTAATAGGGATGAGTAAATGGAAAACAATTAATGCAGGTCTTCATCAAATAAAAAGTATTTAGTTTACCAAAAATACCCATACGAAAAGGAAAAATACCTTATTAATCAAAAGTTATTAATTTTTTTTCAAACAGTACCTATTTTAAATAAATTTTAAACAAGAAAACTTTAAAATGTACTAACTTTTTAAACATTTTCCAGCAATTTTTATGGTGTTTAGACATAATTTGTGTGAGTGTAACTCTTAGCCTATTTGCTGCCATATAAACAATAATTTAAAAAATCAGTAAGGCAAAATCTTTTAGACGATTTTTCTACTTTTGTTTATTTGCATCAATCAACAATTCGATATGACATATTTACTGCGCAAAAACTGTTTAAAAAGAGGATAATGAAAGCTTTAGATAGTATAGCACGATAGTTTTATCTTACCAAAGTAATCCGCCTCGTCATTTTTTTCATTTTTGTTTTCATTTAATAGCTTTTCTTTTCTTCTTTTTGAAATTACCTAAAAATGTATACACACATATTTAATAACACAGTAAAACATAAATTTGGTGATTTACTAATATAACTAATATACCGGTAACATAGTTTTCAGTCTTAGTATACATAGTGATGCAAAAACTCCAAAACTCCTTCGTAATTTTAAATCTTTTACACGTATTAACTCTAAACTTTCAGAAAGTTATATTGGGCAAATTCTGCACCTTTTAGGGGTATGAATGAATTTTACCCTTATTCGGTTAAGGGGGGAGGTTGCAAGTCAAAATTTTTAAATAGTAACCCTTATTGTGTGATATCTCGTTTTAAACACTCGTTGAGCCAAGAAAATGGGTGTGAAGTAAACCCTCTCCGATACCCCAATCCAAAATGGCGGAGTTAAGAAGTTCAGATTTTTCTAATGTTAGGTAGAATACAATGCGTTTACTTTACACCAATTTTCTCGTCTCGACGAGGCCTTTAAAATGAGGTTACACAATAAGGGTTACTATTTTAACATTTTTTCTTTCAACCCTCCGCCCTTAATTGAATAAGGGTAAAATACATTCATACCTCTAAAAGTTGCAGAATTTGCCCAATAGGACTTCCTGAATTTTTGGAGTGAATACGTGTAACAGGTTTAAAATTACGAAGGAGTTGCGGAACTTTTGCATATATTTGTTTTAAACAAATTTGAACTATTAGATATAACTAAATTAAATGTTTTCTATAAAGAAATGCATGCAAACTATTACCTAACCACTTAATAATCTGGCATGTTTTGGTTTATCAAGATATTATTTTAGAATCTAGTGAAATGGATTTTAAAAAACATTAAAACTATAGTACATCCATATACTGCAATTTACTTATTATTGAATGGTTTTCTTCTTACAATAATTTTAAGTTATTGTACAGTTCACAATTTAGTCTGAATCAATTTTAGTGTCATGACAAAGGCTTCACACCTCATACAAGGGCTCTGGTTTGGACAATGTTTAAAATCTGCAATTCTTCACAAAACCTTTTTTAAAAAATCATTATTTTATGATTAAAGTATTTATTTAAACCTCTGCCTACTATTTTGTACTCTGAGATAGATTATATCTTTAAACCTCCTTTCAATTTTAATTTTTATATTTTTCAAAAATCTGAATTTTAGTGTTTGCATCATCTTC
Organism: Philaenus spumarius; assembly: GCA_018207615.1. Lineage (NCBI taxonomy): Eukaryota > Metazoa > Arthropoda > Insecta > Hemiptera > Aphrophoridae > Philaenus > Philaenus spumarius. Next base: position 141,181 of record JAGFPH010003104.1, on the reverse strand, counting down.
AAATTAAAATTTGAACATTTTAAGCTGTATCTCCCCGGTTGGAGGATAATGGTCCAAAACTGAGTCACAAAATATAGTTTGATAATCAGAAAGCATGTTTAAAAATTTCCTTTTATATTTATTTTAATTAATTTATTCAGCTGGGTTTTCTTGGAGTTTTGCTCACTGCTCATCCCCATTTTGAAAATATGATGGCACATAGTCTATGCTTCCCAGATGATAGTTCTTAATAAACCAGTAAATGTTTTTTAATGGTTAGATAAATATTTTTTGAGTTTAATCAGTACAATAAAATTGACCAATAAATATAGGCTACAAATAATATAGTAACTTTAGACATTATAATAATAGTTCAGAGTTACTAATTATTTCTTTATGTAAGAAAATTTAATTAGTAATAATCAAACTACACATTTCAGTAAAATTGTGTTTAGTGGTCCAATAAATAATTTTTTATCCGATTGAAAAAAGCTGTCATTTTAAATCAATTCACAATTATTATTTAACCCTCCAAGATCTTACTATAATACTCTTCAGTGCTAGGTATTTTTAAGGAGGCGTGCATCGTCACAGACTATAGAGTAATTCTATAGTCTGTGGCATCGTGCATGTGTATTTAAAAAAGTATGTATACAATTCTTACTAAAAGTAAAAGTAGACTTATTATAAATCATTATAATCAGAAAAGCAAGGATTTTGTATGCAATATTAATATAATAATTGTCTTATCTTTAATCCTATATTATTTTCACATCTGTTTGTTTTGCTCATTTAAAAAAATTAAAATTAATTTTTCAGATATACACACACTAAAAATAGTTTAAAAATTTCACTGTATAAATTCATAGATATACAAAAGTTGCAGAATTTTATGCTGAACAAAAAATGTAACACTCTACTCTTCCAAACAAATTATTGTACGAGATCATTCAAGAAGCAAAAAACTTCTCGTGTCTATCACAGATACTGTGTGTGCACTAAAACAGCTGACTTTACAATCATACCAAAATTACATTTTTTAAAGTATCGATTTTAAACTTTATACTAAACTGTAGTAATCGATTTCTGACAAAACCATGTAAGAAACTCTCAGATTGAATGCGACTTTAGCCCTTGGAGGGTTAAAAAAGTCTTTGAAAAATAAATACTTGTTCAATTTTAAAATGAATACAATTTGTTACTATCCAACCTATTTTATTTATGTTGTATTAATTTGAATACAATACCATTCCTATAAAATCCTGAATCGTCTCTACACCTTTATTATAGTTCGCACCAATTGATGACAAGTTGAAAATAAAGTCAGAATGTAGCCATGGTTTGAAAGTTCGATATAAAACAGCAAATGATGTCCTGCACATTAAGTTAACGTTATATAATGTTGTTTACTAATCTTATATAAACAATTGTGCAATTGTTGCATGCAACAATAATGTTAAAATAATATAATCATATTTACAAGTAAATAAATTAAATGTTATATAAAACACTACTAATAATATTAGAGAATGAATCTATTATAAAAAAAATGGGTCTGCGTCGGACCAGACGGTGGAAGTTACACTTCTTTAGCCATTCGTATATTCTTATACCTTCCTATAATTTTTGAAAAAATAAAATTTCCCAGCCGGGGATCGAACCAGGGATTCTAGCGTGGAAGTCGAGTGCGTTAATTAACCACTCACCCACCAAGACCCTTGAGGTATCTCTTGTACAGAAAAGGTATAAAAAGGCACTTTCCGGATTTTACTCCTAACGCGTGACGCGGTTTCTGGACCGATACCCCATCCCGATTACAACGGGCGCAAAGAAGTATAACTTCAAAAACAACAACATATGTTAATCAGTTTTTTTAGGTACTCAACCTCATAGACATATTAATAATTATTATTTCTTGCATTTTAAAAGTTTAAAACAATATAAGTATAAGTGTACAAGTGTAAACGTACCTTAAGTTATGCATATAAACGAATAGACTAGAATACAGAAACAGCAAAAACAGTAAACACAATTGATATTTATCATCATTGACGTTCTCCCTTCCGTCCTTGTTCAATTATCTGTTATCTTTACTACGTAGTCAGAGTTAAAAAACAACAATTTATAGTTTAAAATATTATATGGATCCATTTATACCATGTTATAAATTTCAAACTCTTCAATCACGCTCATGTACCAACATTTGTCGCAGAGTTTAATCGTTTTCATTTTGGTTTGTAGGCTGGTCTATATGTGATTCAAATTAATAAGAGAGCATCAAGATCTGATTTATCGGAATTGGTCGGAATTTAGGCAAATGTTCTTTAAACTCTTACCAAATGAACCAAATGAAACCACGGTTTCTAACACAAAAAGAGGGCACCACGATGAACAAATAACAGGCAATTTACTAACTTATAAAATTTATATAAAGTTTAAACAGTGTTGAAATTTAGTAAATAATTAAATCTTTAAAACAGCATTGAATATTTGTAAACCAGAATTAGTATAACATATTTATGCTTTTTTTAAATTAGGTACATATTTTTCCAATTTAAAGTTTAATATAAGTGGACATCTGTGGAATACTACCCTAATACTTTGTCACACGGTATTTTAATTAGATTTGTTGGGATGATTCAGCAGTTTATTATTGCACACACAATTCTTTAACTACCTACTTTAAATGGGATTTTTTTGTACTGCTATATGTGCTAGATTCTTTTATAATATTAAATGTTTGACTCACTCTTTAAGTGCATTTCGAAAATCTGACTCATTTTTTTCTGAACGTACATCAGTTGCCATGGCAGATTCTATTGGAAAAATAGAAGAAGAAAAAAACCAAATCAAACAAAAATAAGTAGTATGTTTGTTAGTATAAATTATCTTAAAATTAACACCAATAAATTAGAATATTTTTTTAAAACTAGATGTTTTAAACAATTTTAATTGTGTTCTGCTTTTAATCGTTAAAATATACGAGTGTTAGTGTTTTTAGTGGTGATTTCTTTTACTCTGAAACAATGCTAATGGGTAAGGATGAAATTTGTTATTGTTTAGAAACAGGATACTCAAATGTGTAAACAAAAATCGCTTAAATAGGCCGAATGTTTTAAAAACTAGACGGTGATAACCACTAAGGTTTTTCGCTTTAAAAATAATAATAATTTTATAAAATGTTTAAAGTGATATTTTTAGGGTTCTTTAGCAGCAGAATTTTAGTTTCATCATGTCTATACTTCCATGAATCATAGCTTCAAAGCAATTCATTTTTCAGCTTTGAATTTTACATGTAGAATATGAAACAAAATAATCAAACTGCATCAAAGTATCGTCAAATAGGCTTTTTTTAAATTCAGTTAAATATGCTATCTAATATTTTTAGGGTTGCATACCTTAAAAAGAATAAAGGAAACCCCTATAGGATCATTCATAAACTGCTAAATTAAAGAAAAAACACATTCAAATTAAAATAAGTTTTCTTTTTTTAAGCTAGAACTGTACATTAATATTTTGTTTTAAAACTATCACCTCCTTTCACTGGTCCCCACCACCAATAAATTATTTATTTATATCATCCATTGTTATTGATCTTGGTTGGATGGTTAGTTAAGTGTATGGAGTATAAGATGTGTTGATATTAATTACTGATATACTTATTTACTATTTTTTTATTTTTGTGATACAAATAGTTTTAATTTTAACTTACATTATTTAAAGACATGAGTGTTGAGTTAACTTACCACTTACAATATCCAGAGAACTTTTGTCAATGTAATGTTGTATATTAAATTCATCTTTGTCCAATTCTACCTCTAATTTATCTACCAATATTTTCAAATTAGGATCAAAAACCTGTACATAGTTTTCTAAAATTTTAAAATGAAATGCAGGAGTAAGTAGTTTTCTATGTTTACGCCATTTTTCACCTAAAATCAATAATAGTATTAGTTTAGTTGATAATTGTAAACTACAGACTTAATACAGAATCATTGAAAATAATGTTTAATTTATAATTTTGGAACAATTAATATTCGGAGAAAGGAGACAAAAAATGGTACTGTACCAAATTTACCAAGTATTTAATTACTGCAATTCATTTACTATAAAACTTAATATTTTGTTCAATATATTTGATATTCCAGAATAACACATAAAAATTATGTACACTACAACCTCGCTCGACCTGCCCTCGATAGTCCGGACCCCCTGTAATCCGGGCCGATTCTAAAAATAAAAATCTGGAAATAGGTCGACCGCGCAGGCCAACCCTAGAACTTCCCGCTGTTTGAATTTAAAGCTCTTAAAAATGTGAATTTTTAAAGAACTATAACTTTTGAATGCTTCGTTCGATTTTAATTTTTAAAAAAGCATTCAACGCAGTTTTCAAAGCACAAAACGAAAATGTACAGGTTTATATTGATTGGTTGAGAAATCTGGATGATATGTTAAAAAAATACCAAAAAACGAAAATTTGTGAATTTTTAAACAACGATA
>JAGFPH010003104.1:102074-136602 GCA_018207615.1 Philaenus spumarius | reverse complement strand
TTGTAAAATGGCAAAATAAATGCTAGAAGTTGTTGATGGACGTTACAGTTGATTGGGATTTTATTTGATTAATTCTATCAATTAGTTTCAATTAGATTTAAACTCTAAAGGTGGAGATTATTAATTTGAAACACATCAGCAAAAATTGCCAAAGTAGGAAAAAAATTCACTTCTTCCATTCTTTGTTTAAAAATAAATTATTGACGAAGTAAAAGTGCCAAAAGTCATAATCATTAAATCAAATCAGTTTTGATTTTATGAAATAGTTACAAAATATGCACACACTTTTAAAATATGTCTTCTTCAGCTGTAGTTTTTCAACAATTTTCAGAAGGTAAATTTGATGCAAAGATTAATGAATAGTTTTCTGTTAAACATAATTTTCAGAAGTCGAGCACAACTTTTGTATTTAACCACATATACATTTTTATTTTGAACACAACTATTATACTTTCATTTTTTATGTATCCCGTTATTTTCCTAATATTGAATTTAACTTCACTCTACAAAAGTAAAATCAATAAATTTGTTAATCTATTTTTAAATGTTCTCATAGTTACAGTGGGCTTTTCAGCTGCTCCTGTTTGGAAGATGTTAGTCCTAATCATAGAAGAGATAGAATGATTGATAGTCTTATAATTTAATTAATTTAATTTGTATGAACGTGAATGTAGGCCAGGTAGGCCTATAGGTTAAAACTGACAGAATAGGTTTTTATAATTATTTGTAGTGTTTGTTAATGTAGGTAAGACATACAAATAATCAGGCTTGTTGGCCTCTTGCTGAGATCTATTATGCTTATTGAAGTTTATTATAGCTAAATATGTGTATTATATTTTTATGTGTGAATTAATTATGTGACCGGAAGGTGGGGTAATCCCGAAATCGCTGTCGTCACAACAATACAATCAAGGATTGGATAGACAGTGTACAGGTAATTTATACCTAGTTTAATATTTGTCAGATGTTTTGTTTTTATAGTAGGTCCTACCACATTTTTTTCTTAATTTAACCAGTTGTATTATAATCTATTCATTCAATACCCTAGGTTAAAAAGGTTAAATTTATTTAATTTTTGATAATGTAATGGAAAATGCTAACCATTATATTTATATAATACGATTACGTTAATGTAAGTGTGAATTTGGAGGAATTAAAATTAATTAATTCTATGCAGCAATTGTGTGATCATTTTTACATGCAGAACACTCTTTGTAACAAGATATTGTATTAAAAACTTACGTTGTGAATCCGTGCCATACTCCATCGCACTACCAATGATAGGAAGACGTGTAGGTCCTGGGATTTTATTAGCTAATTCCATGAATCTTTCATTTTCCTTACTGGTTACTGTCCACCACCAGAAAACTAATAACGTACCAACGGCAGCTACTAGTAGTAGTATCAACATTTTGGGGAACTCTTTTGCAAGCACCTAAACTCCTGAACACAAATATCCCAAATAATATAAAAAGTTGAGAATGCATACATTAACATGTCTGTTTTGCCATATTAGAATTTAAAGCCAATTTCACCTCTTGGGCTAATATAGTGTGATGTTGATAATATTAGTATAGTAGTCCTTTAAACTGCAGATGTATATGTATATGTTAATATCAACAAATTCAATTTTAAAGTATACAGGAAACCAACACAGACTGACCATACAATACATGCAACATCCAATCATCCCCATAACCACAAAATGGCAGCCTATTCCAGCTTTGTACACAGAGCTCTCACCGTACCCATGAATACAGTTGATTATAACAAAGAAATTAATATAATAAAACAGATCGCAGTTTCGAATGGCTATGACCACAAAATAATAATAATTGACAGATTAGTGAAGAATAAAACTAAGATATGCAAACCTACCATAAAAGAAAAAACCAAATATATTAGCACGGAATTCCATGGACTAGTAGAGAATGTCGCAGGAAGGATATTTAAAAAACAAGGTTACACGTTAGCATTCAAAACAGGAAATAATTTAGGAAATGCATTAAAACCTAGAAATAAAGAAAAATGCCCATTCAATGCAAGCGGCGTATATAAAATATCTGGTGACAATTGCCCTAAACACTATATCGGCCAAACGGGAAGATCGTTTAAAACCCGATTTAAAGAACACTTACCGAAAAGAAACCTTAACCCAATAAAATCTAAATTTGCTGAACATCTAGTAGAAACAGGCCACAATTATTCCAATATAGATAGCAATATGCAAATATTACATAAATGCTCAAAAGGGCCAATTATGAATGTCCTAGAAGAATTCCAAATTTAGAAACTATGTATTTCTGATCCATCTATTTTATTAAACGAAAAAGTCCACTTTCAATCGAATACCATCTTCGACAGTATAATTAAATTAACCAATTCAACTAGAAGACATAATCACCCGCAAAACTAGTTTTTTTTTTCAGTACTGACTAAGCAATGAACCAGTGAACACGTGTGTCCATGTTATATGACATAATTAACATTGCGATTATTTTAAATGTAGTTTTTTGTGTTTCAAAGTGTTGTGATGTGTTGTGTTGTGTGTTTTTGTGTAATTTTTAAAGTGACGAGCATTTAAATCAAATGCTATAACATAAAAGTTTCGGTTTGACAATGCCTGAATGAAATAGGCGAAACGGTCGTCACCGATTACAAAAACGATTACTGGACTGCGAGCAGTTTTATATATAAATAAGGTATTTATTTAATTACAAGTAATTATTATTGTTTACAAGATCCATTTTTTAGACTTTTCGTCCTGGAATGAAACTTTTTCGGGGTTTATCTATAAATAAAAAAATATAGCAGATTAAGCATATTGCACATTTAGTTTTTTTTTGCACGACCTTAAAGCCTGCTTGGTTTCCCCAAAATCGATCAAAACGTAATTTACCACAATAGTATCCATAATAATAGGGGGCAGTTTCTGAGCCCGACGACGAAGCGACGCTTGAGCCGAGTCTGGAGGCTAAGGCGCAAACAAATTCTACTATTCTAGTCAGCGCCTTCGTGAGCAGACCAATTTCCCAAATAGTTAGTTGAAACCCTAAAACATATAAACTTAATTTTGGAAATTCGCTCAACTTACGTCAGCGGTTCAGTTGCACGATCGAATTATTTTTTCCTCTTTTCATTTTCATTTTCACTTTTTCTTTTTTTTTTTTAATATAGTCTACCTCTCCACTGAAAAATATCTTTATATTGTCAATGTCTCATTCCCCTTATACAACGGATTGTCAACAGATACTGATACAGTATGTCAATGCCAATACCAACCCTGGAAATCCCTGTACAATAATAACTTATTTCTAATAACAAATCTTCTGAACATTATATGTTTCTCTGTTAAAACCTTTTTAAAATATTAGACTTATATAGGCTGTTATGTGACCCTTTTCAACGGAAATTTGTTCAAACAATATCAATGCGATTTTAGTTATTTAAAGTTTTAGTGTCATTTTGAGATCTAAACTATTCTTATTAAAGAATATTCTTATTAAATGCCTTTAGTATGCATTTTCCAAAATTTTTAAACTAAATGTGTAAAATAACTAAATAATGTTTAGTGTTTTTTTACTCAGTAAAGAAATGTTTTTAAATTTAAAATGCACTTGGGCGGTAGGCCTACACCTTAAACTTTATGACAGACGCTTTTGTTTTAATTTTCTGTTATTGGCCTCTGTTTGGTATAGCTACTAATGTCTAATACAAACTAATAGAATAAATAAATAAGTTTACAGAAATGGCAAACTAGTTTACTATACGGAAGGCAAGTTTGCATACGAGTTTCGCCGTTTATGTTTAATTCTCGTGCTCTAAATCTAAACAAACAAGTACCGGTTCGGTATAACCTAATAGAATTAAATTTAAATCTTTATCTAAAACTTTCTCACAGACGATATGTCCTTGACACATTGTAAACGGAATGGAACAACGTTCTGTAAACAATATTGTATTCATAAACACGAGTAACAATATTTAAATATTCGAATGGTAAGCTAATGATTGTGCAAAATGGGTGAATTTCAATTTATTACGGTAATATTTAATACATTAGAACGTAAAACACGTATTTTAATACGTCTAACACTGTTATTTTCTTCAATAAAACACATCCTTATATTTAAAACGCATGGTGAAATATTTATAGCTTATAAAACCTATTCTTAAATGGATTATGTTAATCACAAAAGTATGTACCGGTATTGCGAGTTTAAAATATTTGTCGTTGTTCCTGACTTCTCCTGTAATCAAACAATCACATAACTCTGTTAAAAATTAAAACGATTCGTGAAATGCATTTTTTAACTTTTAAAAATGAGTGTATAATTTACGACCTTTGATACGAAATTTTTTTAATAAACTGAAACTTTAAAACTGAAACTTTAAAAGGCATAATGTCACCACAACATACATATATTTTGCAAACTTGTTTTATGATAATTGTAATGTCCAAAAACAAATTAAATCAACAATGACATTATTTCTATTTTTTGTAAGTCTACTGTGTCTGTACACATTTTAATGCCCAACAAATTTAGTATATACATTGAATAAACCAATACTTGAAAAAGCTAAAAATCAAACAAATTAATATTTAAGTGGTTAGATACTTAAAACATTCAAACATATCCATAATCGAAATAAATAGTTTTCAAAAAAGTTTTTTTTTTTAACTGTGCATATTAACTTTTATGTTAACTAAGTTAATGTTATTTTAAAACTGAAACTAATCAGAAATTAACAGTATTTTCACTAACACAATTAATTATTTAAAACATTCACAATACACCAACACAGTCCATATAAAACATTCCCCCACTCACTTTCCTTAAAGAATCTGGTTTTATTAATATTTTACCAAGCCTATGTGTAAAAAATGAATTTAGCAAAAGACCTGATTTTCTTACATCTATCTGTCTTACAACTTGAAACTTTGAAGTAATACTGACTGCCAATTGTGGTTAACTATAAATGAATGAAAGTCAAAGTTTAAAAAAAGTTCGAAGGCCAACTGGTGTCACGCATGTTGCAAGATAGGCCTAATAAGCTATTCATTCGTAATTTGACTACATTAGGTGACGTAATAAATCGAATTAGTTACTTCTACTCTACTTTATTGAGGAAGGAAAAGGTGTTAAGGATATTAATCTTTATTTACAATTTCTATTAAACAATATAAACCTCCTGTTCTGCATCCACAACTTCAAACCATGTTTTTTTATTTTAAAATTAAAATATGTTTTTATTTTCAATCTGCAATTTAATTAACTCCTCCTGCAATACAATTTTTGTTTTAACCTTGGTATGGATAAGAAGAATTTCGTTGGTGTCATTTAATGGAACCTATTTGGTTACTTTTCTAATTATTGCTACAAATCTAGCTTATTTACCCTATTGTTGATATTAGTCTCCTCTTTCTTGGAGTAAATGACTATTTTATCTTTATGCGGTGTGCCAGTAAATAGGCATACCTTACAAACAACGGAATTATCTTTGTTCTTATGGGTTCAAGAAAATCATTTTCCCATGTTTTTAGTTTAATGGATTATTACCTGAAGAATTTAAATCGAGTTTCTTATAATATTATTTAGTAGGCATACTTTCAACAGTCGGGTAGTTGCTATTGAAAGAGCTAAGTCATATTATGCTGCAATCTTTTATTTTGATGTTTTAAATCTCGGAACTTTAAACATTTCTAAAATAACTTCATGTTTGCTTAATATTTTACTTTGTTTTGCACTTTGTTTTATACTTCTTTTCACATTCGATGTCTTCTTTGCTTGATGATGGAATTGTTTAATGCAGATAGACATTATGTATTATGATTGTAAACTAAAAACAGACGTGGACAAGTGGAGAGTAAAGTTTCTTAAACAGTACCTACTGTTTCTTTGTCACTACTGACGTTTATATAGGTGGAAATAGGCGGGGAAAATGGACACATCCACTCTGAGGCGGATTTACAATCTGCCGCCCCTACACTGAGAAAATTTGTTTAGGTAAATATTACCCTAAACCCAGGGATAATCGTTGGATAGATCCACATAAGGAATTTTCATAGATACACATAAGGAATTTTCATATCTGACAAGTGTAAACAATATCATTTAGGCCCTTCGTTTCGTTCACTGGGCGAGACTGACTCGAAGCGTACGAGCGTCATGCGTCTTATGTGATGTGTCCTCCACTCACGGGGAGATTTTTCTCGCAGTCAATTAGCAGTCTTCAACCAAGAAGATCCAAACTTTCTTCTAAAAAGTTGTTAAAATGAGCAGTTTATTAGTTCGTGGGTCCGGTACTCCTAAAATCGATAATCGAAATCGACTCCTAGATCGGGTCATTTTCAAGATAACAAGCTGAGACTCAGCATAAATGTTTAAAATATATATTTTAACTCCTATGTCAAGTTTCAATTCGATATATTAAAATTCGGCCAATTTAGAATGAGCCAACGCTTCATATATGAATAAGATGTCCCCTTTTAGTGGTTTCCCCTGCTGCAAAATACATACCTACATTATAGAATTTTTTCCAGACAAACCATTGCTCGGACGAAATAAATACATATGACCTTTTTTGTTTAAAAATACCTCCCCTATACGGTGGTATTTTTTATTTTCCTCTATCTTCAACTCAGCTCAAAATATTAAGGATAATCGAAAAAAAATGATAATCGATTTTTTTTCGACTTTGGTAAATCGATAGACTGGTAAACTTTTTTTTATGTTAATCTACATACTTTAATGTACTTATAAAAAAAAATTCAGCCGTATTGCAAATTACTGGTACTTTTGGTCTAAATTGACCTTTACCGACTGGCCTAAAATGAGATTCTTTAGTGACAAATTTACTTCCTTGGCAATTTCATTCCAAGCTTTCTCTGTAGGCCTATACTCCTTCCTAGAATATTCCTGGATGGTTTGATTATATAACACAGGATGTTTTTCAACTTCTCAAACAAATTTCACATTAAACATCTCCATGGTCAACAAGACACAACTCATCGTTTCAAGCGTCACGATAGATTTTTCCTGTTGTGAACAGTTCGAGCCTTTCTCCGCTTCGAGTTCTAGTCTATTTAGCTTCGACAGCAAAACGCCTTGTTCCCCATTCACTTAATATAGGAAATCGAGTGGAGGGGGAAATTCCTTCGACTTCAAGTCTCTCTCGCTTCGAGTGTCTCTCCCCCGTGAGCGAAGGGCTTTACCGAGGTAAAAATTGATCTGAAACGAGGATAATATTTCATGTAAAGTTAATTTTTACATGAGTTATATTTTTCTCTTGTTAGATGTAAAGATTCCTTATTTGTATTTTGTTCCACAATTACCTTTGATTTAGGTAAATGAACCCAAATAACTCTCTCGGAAGTCTTCCCTTGTAGTCTGCCTTATGTCACACCGTCACACTTTGATTGGCCGTTTGGGACAAGAACATCTTTCTCATATCCCATACCCATCACTAGCTATTTTATTCCTATTTTATTTAACACTTCCATTGAATTATTTTTATATTGGACTGAGACTTATTTGATCATTGTACTGAGAGCTGAGTAAAAGAGTAACAGAAACACGTAATTTATTTTGGGGGTAAACATTTAGTTTTTGCGCGATATCTCAAGTGCCAAGAACGAACGGCTCAATTGTTCTCTAGTATAACGCCAGAATGTTGTTATATATATTTAAAATATAATTAACCACAGCTCATATTTTTATTCATACAAAAGAAAGTATAGACGAATTAAAGAAGAATGTTAACATGAACATAAGCATAACCGATAACAAATTGCTTGTTGTCACTCTTGTTTTTAACACTCGGCTGACTTGTGACTTTATGCACACCCGGCGCGGCACTGCCTTGTGCCTGTGACACTTTTTGATTAAAAAACTCGGAGCAGATGGCGCCGCCTCAGCTATCCAACGCAACCTTAGTCAGCCCACACTCAACAGGAGGCCGAGTCCTCGTTTTTTTAAAATTCGTATTAACTTGAGCTAAATAAAAGTATTTTTTCTTCACCAAATTTGCCGCCCCCAAAAATTTGCCGCCCTGGGCTGCAGCCCCTATAGCCCCCTAAATCCGCGACTGCATCCACTACAAATCCATCCACATGCAGTGTTAATTGGCATGTCCAGATTCCGGTGTGAAAAGACCTTAAGCGCCTCCTGATAAATTTCCACACTCTTTGGAAAACTAAATGCATTTGTCACCGAATACTCTCAATACCATTCTCAATGTGTTGTCTCAGATCTTAAATTTAAACTACTGTTACTACACAAACTGGCAGCAAAGAGCCAGGCTCGGCCTCCCTCGCCATGGTTGGGGAAAAGAGTTCGCTCCCTAAAATGTTCGAAAACATAACATCTGAAAATCAGGTGTTATTTATCCTTATTTAAACTAATAAGCTATTTGTTTGTTTTTTGTTTTTTGAATAGAAATATGAGTTTTATTTTTTCAATCTGTTAACTGCAACATATTTAAGTTTACTCTGACTGAATTTTTATATTGTTTTTTTTTAGTTTATCTACACTTTGACATCAGAGTAAAGGGCCAGGCAACTTGGTAGTTTTTCTTTGTTTTTAATTCAGATTTAAATTCCAGAAATAAAAATTTACTCATCCAAATATTTACATACATATACCGTATATTTTTTATTCAACTGGTACAAAATCAACATTTTTTAAACACACATTCCTTTGTTCCAATGTCATAAGAGTGTGAAGTAGGCTTCACAGTCTCGTTAGGTTTCAATACGTTTTCTTTATCTTTATCAACAGTGTGCTGTTACTTTTCATATTAGTTTTCTTCTTCATTAATATTTACACTATCACTTAAGAAAGGACTTTCAACTACACAATTTTCTTCTTTCTCTGTTTCAATTTCAACGTCAGTTACAGGAATGACAGGATCAGAAAGAAGTAGACGTACTAGGTGTAGTAACACACAAAACCAAGCATAGCGCAAACGCAAACCATATAGACAGCTGATCGACTGACTGAAGGGAAGAAGAAAAGTAAACAACAAAAGTGTGATAAAACGGGTAGCGAAGGGGCTATGCAATAACGTTTCAGCCGGAGTTTTGACTTGACATTTTGTATGACCAAATATAAATAATATATGAGAGCGGACCCGAAGCCTGATTCTGGCCAACATTAATGAACAATTCATTGTTGTTTAATTTTTAATTTTCTATAATTCTAAAAAAAATCCTCGAGCCCGGGCTCTGGGCCCCTAGTTTCAGACTTGGCTGACACGGTCTCTCGGCGGCCCTAGCCTACACTATGCTTTTGTTGTTTTTTTTTTTTTTTTTTGGTAGGGGGTGAAAAGCACTTACGTAGACCTCTCATCAGAGAAGGTACTGTGGGACTCGATCCTCCTGGACCCACTACCCACCTCCCTCCTCCCAAGTGGAAGTCACTCTGTGTCCCCACAGAAATAATTTGAAAGAATCACGGTCTGGTGAACTTCCAGGCCACGAAACTGGGCCTCCTCGGCCAATCCATTTTCTTGGTAGATATTACCAACATGGCTTCTAACATCCACATTCTACAATAAAATGGACTCTTGCCTCATCCATCATGAACCATGAATCCAAGCTCTCCTCATTGGGTGGGACATTCTCCAATAAGACTGGAAGAACAGTTGTCAAGTTTTTTTAACGTCCTGCGTTTTGCATTTTAATTCTAATGAAGACGGGACCTACAGTTTTACGTGCAATCCGAATCACAGCCAAATGATGTATGTTAAGAAACCATTTAGAAAATTATTCGTGGTCAATGGGAATTGAACCCGGAACTTTTCCATTGATGGTTGCCATGACGATTGATAAAGCTTTCACGCCTTAACAACCACGGCCATCGTGGCTTCAGAACAATTAATTGTCAAGAAGTACAAGTAATGCTCACGATTTATAATCTAAGACTTTACTTCTACAGTAAATTTGTGTATTATTATAGACAACAAGAAATTATATTTTTAGTTTTAGACAATAACTCGGTTATCTTTTGAGCTACATGAAAAATAAACATTTTGTTTGTCAGCAAAACAATTCACTAATTTTGTTCATAAAATGTTTTTGTTAAGAGATATTTGACATTAAACATTTTAAATGACCGTAATTTTTAAAGTATTAAAATGAAAATTTTAGTTTTTTTTTTTGTAAAATGGTAAAAAATACGTAACAAATATGTACACCAAATTTGAGCTTTTCTATTTCCGAAGATATTAAGTGTTTATTGCAAAAAAAACTGCTGATAATTTGAAAAGTAAGCATTTTTGGACGTATGTTTATTGAAACTGTTTTCTTATTTTCACATATATAACTGGTGGAATTTAGAACAATATTTTCTAGATACTCTGTATAAAATTGATGAAAAAAAGATTTGAAACTCATAAAGTAGAAAGTACCATATTTGGCTCAAGTAATATTTATTTACTAAATTTTCTTCCATAATTTGTTTTTGTTTATTTAATGTATTTAAAAGGCCAATTAAAATTGCTTACCTTGAGCTCGTCGTCGCTCACCTTGAGGACACATGGCACAACTCTTTGCTGCGCGCTGTATTCAAGTTGAAAGTAACAAGGTAGGCCTACTCCAAGGCGTATTAAAGGCGCCTTTATATCTTTAATACGCCTTGGGCCTACTCGGCATACTTAACTAAAGAAATTACACATTTTTAAACAGTTTTTAACAAAAACATAAAAATATATTACATTTTTATTATTTAAAATATAAAACTACAGTTGAACTATCTGAAATCAAACAACTTCAGGACAGCAAGTATACAATCTTGTGACAATGTCCAGCTTTACTCTTTTTTATATTGTTAAAATCTAAAAGTAATCATAAAACGGCAAATTTCAGTGACACTGTAAAGTAAATTGGTAATGTTGGTGTACATTTACCTTACAAAAGACGGGTGGGAGATTTTTCTTTTTTCCACTTGTTTTTATATTAGCCTATATTGGGTTTAGTAATGAAACACCGGGTTTCCAAATTAGCCTACCTTAGGACATCCTTTATAAATCTATAAAACTATGAAATTTAGAATGTTTTAAATATATCAGTACTGGTTGCGGCTAGCACCTTTCGTTTAAGAAGTTTTAAAAGACGTCAACACGTCCAACGAATTCTTAATGATAACTTTTTCTCTAAACCCATACTTGTGTATTTTAAAAATGGAACAAAATTGTTTTAAATAATTTGTTAACACAACAACTGTTTTACATATCAAATGAAATGTTGAAAATGTTTAACTATAAAGCAAATGCATCTTCAAGGAAATGTATAAACTCTTAGTATTTAGAATTAAGGGTCTGCATGGTGGCCTTGACCGGGCTGTATTGTCGCTTTCCCTTTTATTAACTTTGACATCAGTCAGTGGCAGGTCAAACTATAGCCCGAAGTCAGTGGTCTAAAGATGAAGGATCTTTCATACAAAACTATATAACTACATAAGGAACTTATAATCTCAGCTTCACCATCAATTTATTTAAAAAAATTACATAATTATTTTAAAAGAACCAAGTTTAAAAACTAGGTTAGTTAAAACTAAATTGGGCATTATATAAATTACAAAGCCAACAAGTAATTAATTTAGGTATTAACATTGAAGAAACAAGTGTTGTCCGCTCCATATTTCCCAAATTATCTCTGATATTTTATTTTTCACAAATTATATAAATGTATAGCCTAGAAATATTTTTTTAAATAGTAATATGTAATAATTAGGCTAAGTGGAAAGATTGCTGGAGAGAATATTTAATGGTATGGAACAGCAATGTCTGTGTCTGCGATG
Source organism: Philaenus spumarius (assembly GCA_018207615.1). Classification (NCBI taxonomy): domain Eukaryota; kingdom Metazoa; phylum Arthropoda; class Insecta; order Hemiptera; family Aphrophoridae; genus Philaenus; species Philaenus spumarius. The sequence goes on along the minus strand of JAGFPH010003104.1, from coordinate 124,801 downwards.
GCTTATCATACGTCTGGCACCAAGGCCTATAAAACTGTGTACAGAAATTGCTGAACATTCAGGCTCCTTTTATTCACCGCGACAGGTCGCAGCGATCCGTCGCCGCGATTTTGTAAGTGCATTGCCCTAAATAGGTACTTTTATTCAAAAAGGAGCGGTCTCAGAAGTAGCGATGTGTCGCAGCGTTTTGTAAATTCAGTCGCCTGCACTTAGAAATCGCTGGCAGGGAGCGATTCCTATATGCATTGGGTTGTATAGGCAGGGCTATAGAATACAAGGGCTAGACCAGTCCGCCAAGGAAAGCGTTCCCGTGCTGCTACTGTGATGACGTCACGGTGGTACCTCCTGCTCCATTCCCACCGCTTCTCATAAGTATTCTTTGCTACAATAATTTCAGTTTCTTAGCAAAGCTGTAACATTTTTATGAAGCGCTCTTCTTTAATTTTAGTATTGACACTACACAGAGCAATAAGTAGACTGTAAGCAATTAGTCTAAAGATGTAAGAAGAAGACAGAGTTACAATAAAACTAATTTGTAGGTAATAAACCGATGTAGTGTACTACTGTTAGCATACTTTTAATTTGATTCTCTGAAACATTTCTGAAAACTAAATACGAAATTGAACAAAATGTGTCACATTATTAAAATAATTGTATTTATTACAATAAACCACCAAAACTTGAATGTCATACTGCAGTTTAATAAAACATGTGTAATACTTATAAAATAAAACACATAAAAGTTATAAATACTTAATGAGTAGCTTATATGCACATAACATATTAATTACTGCTGAGATAAAATATTAAAAAAATAAAATAAAACTGCTTTATAGAAATTTTCCTTCTCTAGGCCTTAGGGAATACTTAATTTAATAGTTGAATTTAAACAATTGAACTATTTAAATTAAAATTGGCACTGTGCAATTTAATTTAGTCTATAAGTTTAAATTAAAATTATATTTTATTTATTTATTTTTGTCATCAATAATTTTATTACTCTAGGTTTAAATTTGATTATAATTATTTGTATATTATATATTTATTTATATCTAATTATTCTGACAATTTTAAGTGCATTTTGATAGTAAAGATTTTTTTTTAAACATTTTAACTTTATAGCTGCAGAAGAAATTACTTGAGAACCTTGGTAACTTTTCAACATAAAGTAATCTCGCTTGCAACTCTTACATTAAATAAATAATATTTTTTAATGTTTATTTTAATTTGAAGCTGATTATTTAAAATTTGTTGTTTTAAAATTTTGAGTTATCAATAATTACCGGTGCTCTAAGTTTAAATTTTATTATTATTTATATATTTATTTATTTACATCACATTATTCTGAAAATGTTTGATCTAATGTACTTTGTTGGTAAAAGTGTTTCTTAGAATATTCAAGTAACACTGCAGACAATATTACTTGATAATCTTGGTAATATTTCATAAAGTAATCTCGTCTGCAACGTAACATTAAATAAATGCATACCTTGCTAAACATATAATTTAAGTGACTGTGTATATTGTGTAATTTTTTAAAGAAATTCATTGAATGCCTCTTCGAGAAAATTAGCATTGAATATGCGTCAAAAGGCGAAAATCTTGCGGAATTATATACTTTCTTTAAACACTTGTACTGAAAAAAATCATTGCTCAATATTAATCAAACTCGCTAAACATATAACTTAGGTGATTGTGTGCATTGTATAAATTTTTCAAGAAATTTGTGTAATACCTCTCCGAGAAAATTAGCTTTAAATATGCGACAAAAGGCGGTCAATCTCGCGGAATTATATATCTTCTATAAATACTTGTACTGAACAAAATAATTACTCAATATTCACCAAACTTGGTTAACATATAATTTAGGTAATTGTGTGTATTTCATAATTTTTCAAAGAATTGTCGTATCCATCGTTATATTAAATAACACGTGAGAGCTAAGGCGAACCGTGCTTACGCGGCGTGTCATGGTACCAGAGTGACGTCATATAGGAGAGGGGGCAAGAGGAAGTTTGGGACAGTCGGCGAGCGTCAACATCAAAGGAGTGGTCCAGCCCTTGTATTCTATAGCCCTGTTGTATAGGACCGTTTATTCCACGCGACAGCCCGCTCCCGCTCTCGCATTGCTGCCAACCCAAACCATCTCGAACGTCACAACACTTGGCCTTGTCATTCGCTGAGTGACTGCCGAATGTGGTTGGCAACACTTTTACCCCCTCCACGCGACACCGATCGATCGCAGCGACTTGCCGCGTGCAAATTTGGGACAGCGATCGGTCGCAGCGACGGATCAAATTAAAAGGACCTGTCGCGGTGAATAAAAGGAGCCTCAAGTTGTTAAAGTAATTTTGATACATGCAGACCTTAGTCAACATTACATACTTATTGATTTTCTGAGGTTCAACATAATTATTTGCTAAAAATTCTTTGAGATATTGATTGCTTGATATTCGGAAACAGAGATTAAAACGTCAAAAGAAACCAATATTTCGTCTTTTTCGAGTTTTACATCTTTAATAGCCGCAATAAATTCTAGAACAAGAACCTAAATGTTTTATTTAAGTTAGTTACTATTCTGTAGACCATTTTAAAAGGAAGTAAGTCGGTTAGTGTATGTAAGATACAATTGGCCTCAACGATTTACCTTCTTTTTTGTATTTTGGGTAGGCAATACAACTTCGGTAATTCAGGATTAGAAAATGTTAAAATTTTTAGAAAAAGAAAAGAACCGGTTCTAGGTTTATCGTGCAATAGAAACGAACAAAATATTGAATTTGATATTTATACAGGAAGCCTACCAACAACAACAGATTTATACTCAGTAGATCCAACCAATGTACTAAACATAAATTAACAGCTCTTAATAGCTTGATAGGCATGACCATTCAAATGCCTTTAATTCAAACACGTTTTATAAAAGAAATAAACAAAATTAAAAAATATCTGTGTTATGGGGATCCGAGGCATTCGGCAACTTTTTTAAAGTTTTTTTTTAACTATTTTATATACGGTATTTTTTACCTTCAAACCCTCTAAAAAAAAGATTTTTTAGGATGAAATTTTTTGTCCATCCCATATTTTGTGTTTTATATGAGTTTTAGTGGTTTTTTGTACCAAATTTCACGTTTAAACAAAATTTGAATAACTTTTCTGTTTGTGAAACAATTTAAATTAAATTTTTTTCTCATAATAACATGTACTAATACAACTTTTAGAGTATTGAAAACTTTCTAGCTTTCATAGTAAAAAATTCACCATTAAAAAAAGCAATTTTAAATTTAATTTTTTTAATTAAAACCCTATTTGATAAGGTAAAACATTTTCCATACTCTGAAATTTTGCAAAAGGTATCAAGATCATGCTGTAAAAGTTTCATGTTTCTATCTCTTATAGTTCCAAAGTTGTTCAAACTTTAGTGTAACAAAACACGGAAAAAAAGATTGGCGGCAAATAGCATTTAAAGTTTTTATTACATAAATCAATGAAAATCTGTCTTTTTACCTTCTAAAATTCGCCTACTCCTTAGGTTTTTTCCTATGTTATATCCCTTACACTATAATTAATTGCCTATGTTTATAAATCACACAATGTAAATAACAAACAAGATATAAGAAAGAGTAAAGATCAGCTAATATGCTAAAAACGACAAAAATCAAGTAAATCGATTGTTTAAATAACAGCAAAAAAACCCACAAAAATGCTCAAAACTGCTTGAAATTTATACACATACTTTTAATTACATGCACCTTTAAATAAGATAATAACATTTTTTTAATTTTGGGAAAATCGGTCTTTGAAGGGCTCGGATCCCCTTAATGGTTTTGATTCTAAGTTAGAGCGCTCACCAAAATGATACGAAACGTGATCTGACAGCAACATGATCACTTAATTACAGTGATGTAACATTCTTATTAAGGTTGTTTACAATATTCTGTCATTCGGGAAACGTAGAATACAGAATGACACAGTAGCAGGGCATCGTTTTGGGAGGGGAACTTTCTGGGGGGGGGGGGGGGTTTAGAGAATATGTAGTTTGAAATTATCAAACTAAAAATAACCAATTTGAGAGCATTTTTATGTTAAAATTTTCCTTCAGTATTTTTTGTTTTTACAAGATTTTAAAAATCTTACTATCCAGATTTTGTATATTAGTTGAATAGCAAACCTTTTAATTATTTGAACAGGACTACAGATGTTTAAAGAGTAGACTACTAATAGAAAATTTTACAACTTTGACTACAAAGAAACAAGCTTGAAACTAATCATAAATGAACAGGTGACTTTTTAGCTTAAAATAACATTTGAAGTTAAATTTATATTGAGTACTTAAGCCTAACGCTATAGAGAAAGTCTTTGGTTTCCTCCTGATTTTTCGAATTTCTTAATCACTTCTTTGGGTTCAATAGGTAGGCTATATCGTGGTGTATATATTATAAGAGGGCCAATCCAACCAACCATTTCTGAACTATGGTAGTTCTTGTCCTCTACTTCAAGTGCAATGTTATACGGGAGCTGTTAGCGCCGCGTTTATAACGCTGAAAACCAGGAGTTAAATTCCCAAGTTATGACGTTGAAAGCAGGTCGTAATGTGTCGTCAACGCGGCGTCACTCACTTCCAAGATGGACACCATACAGTTAGGTGCAGGATACTCCATTTAATTATAAACTGGAGAGCGATAGTATAACTCAATTGGTACAGTGAAGCATCGATGTCATACATTACCAGCTGACAGTTTGAATTCAGGCTAATATTATATTCTTAATTATTATTATTATTTTTTAAAGTAATACATATTTGATTCTCTGTGGAATAGTGTCCAGATCACTGAGTTTAATATAATAGTTCAATAAATATGTTTTAATTTGTCCATTAAGTTTTCCACTTACTGGTAATTTGTTCTACCACTGTTTCAAATCCTTTGTAATAGTGAAACCTAAAGATGGATGCACATTTGAAACCAGGGCAGTATAAATTAGAAATAAGTGGATCACTTGATGGACATCTTAAAATGTTTGTATAAAAAAATGATATACTAGTTTCTGTTTCATTTATTTAAAAGAATGAGACCTTTAAAATTTATTCCTAATGGAATTAGAATAACGAACAATACTAATGAAATTAGTAACTAAAGCAATAAAACACTTAACAATTCATCACACTGGCAATTTTCTAGTATAGATTTCCATGTACATTCCTGCTACATGTTATATTACAAAATAATTTCGAACACGTTATTTGTAAGGCCATAAATTGTAGTAAGCATTTTTGCTTAATACTGTAACTTAAGGGTCTGCTGTAGTGGCGGGCATTTTGGATTTTTATCCCATAAGAGAAATGTTAAATTTCAAACCATTTATTTCGTTTATTTTTTATCATAACATTGTAAAGGTCTCATTTTAAGCACAATTACAATACGCATCCGTTTTGCATTTTAGATTTAAAAAAAATGCTTTTCTTTTGTTTAAGTACAAAGTTTGAATTTTTTCCTAACACAATAAAAAATTAATAATGATAAGTAATTTGCAAGCCGGATCCGAAATTTTATAAATAATATTATGTTTTTATTTTTTCAGCACTCGATGACAAAAGATGGATTTATAAAATGGTTTGAGATGAGGCAATGTCAAAGCGTTCAGCTGCAAGAAATTGCACTGTTTAGATACGATTATAGAGAAAAGCACTTGCGTTTCCAGTTGCTTTCTCGTTTACTGGAGCAGACCCTTAAGAATTGGTAAAAAACAATACATTTTATTTATGATATAAAAATATGTAGGAAGTTTATTTTTTCAAAATTTTTGAAAATCATTGATTTTGAATAAAATGATAATAGATCATAAACATATGGTAGTATATAATCACATAAAATGAATTATATAATAAAATAATTTATTCAAAGTAGTCTACAATGAAATAAAACAAGTTATTGATTTATACTTGTTGTTATTAAAAAAATAATCTTTTCTTAAAAACATATATAAAAGCATACAAACCAGAAAAGAAATATTGTCTCAACAATATTGAGTAAAACTTGTATTCTTTAGAAATTATATTCAGCCATGCTCTGAAGCACAAATTGCTAGTGAAAATTCGAATTATTACATCGTTTTGCTTTGTTGGTTTTATTTTGTTGAGTTTGCATTGAGTGACTGATTATCCGTGAACTTGTTAGGTATTCATGCTTAGTAGAAGCAATCAGTTGGGTTGGTTCGGTCAAGCAGTTGAAATAAGCACTGTATTGCAAATATAATACTCCTTACAGGTAGGCTTATACATGAGAAAATAACATCATTATTCCAAAAATGAAATAATTATATTTACTGCATTGTAGCCATGATTAAATCCTAACTATAATATTTTATCTCATAAAATACTATTCCTGTGGCTGCGGATTATAACAGTTTCGGGTTCACTATGAACCCATTCTTTATAAAAATCGTTATATATAAAACAAAATTAAGAGGTTTAAAGTTTTAAAATTAAACATTTAAACATTGAACACTGAATGAAAACATGAACTAAAACTTACGCAGAGCACTGTAAATATCTGCCTGCTGAGATGTTTAGAAAATAGGTGAAAATATTTGAATGCCTGAGGTTTAACATAGTTTTCGCAGGTTTATGAGCTGGGCTGATAACTGATAACTGATTTATAACTGATCAGTGAATGCCCGGCTCATACAATTAACTCTTGTGCACTGATACCAATGTTGGTTCTAACTAGTGACTCAGTTGATTACAGCCTGTTTTTGTAATTTTGTAAGTATGTATTATGTTAAATGCGTAAATGTTTTAATGTTTAATTACATTGTTGAAAGTAGTTTTCCACCCGGATAATACTTTGGTATGTCTGATGGATTTAATTAAGGTATTTAAAAATGTATATACACATATTAATGTAAGTTTTAACAAACTACTTGACCATTGCTAATTATTACACTGTGTAATCATATGTGTAAAGAGAGAAATGAGTTACAGGAAACCCATACCTTAATAGGTTGCTACAATGCTAAAACATTTAAGGATAAAATGTGTGCTAAATTTAACTTTAAAAGGTTTTTAAAAACTTTTTTAGCAAATATTTAAGTCAATGGTATTTAATTAAATGTATGCTTTACAATGATGAAGAAATAAGTGGAGATGATCTTTTTTTTGTACAGTATAATTTAAATGCAAAATCTAAGTTTTAAAGTTTATGACTGCAAGCGTCAAAAGTCATTACATATAACAATATATTTATTTGTGATAGAAAAGTATAAAATGAGAGAAAATCGATTTGATAATAGAAACAAGAAGAAAAAGAGATTTTACTCTTTATTGAAAACGTTGTGTGGCCCATTGGATGAGTATTGCAGTCAAAGTACGTTACATGGCCTCAAATACATCCGAGACTCTACTCTCTCCATAACTGACAGGTATAAAGCACTTTTATTCTTAATAAAGTTATTTTATATTTGTTGTGGTAAGTAGGCCTACATATAGCTTAAAAAGGTTTGAGACAAATTAAATAATTTTACCTAAGACATTATGTAGTTAAGATCGCCGTGCGTAAAAAAGATTAACTCGTTAGTTAGCTTGATTTTGTAAGAATAAAAAACATTTGTATCTGTACATTTTTAGACTACGATTTTTTTATCTTAAAAAAGCTAGGATTTCATCTTAAAAAATTTTGTTGAGTTGGCAACAAAATTAATTATGAATCATTATTTATTATAAAGGATTTAAGCTAAATGGCCTTAACCTGTTTATTGACGATTTCAACAGAGCTAATAGTGAGTAGTTTTTATGCAAGCTTCAACTGGTTTTTAATAGACAAGACAAATTCTTGGGTTGATAAATAAGAAACTTCTGACATTAAATATGATTTTCCTACTTTTATACTCATAGATGTAATCAGACTAGTGTAAAAAGAACTCAGTTATTTATCTATAATAATAATAATAATAATAATAGTAGTAAAAATAAAAGTAATTGCATTTAATAATCTTACAAAAAATACATGAAACAAATGATTCTAACAAAATAGTATTATTACAAATTTGCAAACATACACAATTTAATTTGTCTTTTGTTTTTAATGCATAAAAAGAATTTCAAACCTGTAGAATCTGTAAAATATTTTAAATACAGTTTCTCCATCTTTGTATCCAATATCCCAATGTAGCATGTTAAATAGCATTGAAAACCTTCTACTTTGCGAAGACAATAACGTTATTTTTAAGAAAGAAGTTCTCCCAAGCAAATTCATCAATTGAAACCTTTTCCTTGACATGGAAATTAAAACACAATGATGGAGTTAAAGAAATACCTAAGCAGGATATTTATACCCTCTTATACCCCTGTAGGGGGCGGCGGAAAGTTACTTAGAGGGCCTCTTAGACATATTTTCAGAGCAATAATTACTATTTTAAAATATCCAGATACTGGTGACATCTTATGCATTTAGACTTTACATAGATTTAAGGAATAAGCCCTAGCAGTAAAAATTTTTTAAAAGTATAGTACTTATTCAAATAATATACGGTATGTTTAAATGTAAAATAAAGAAAAGGAACAAAACTAACACAGACCTAAACAACATAAAATATAATAAACATAATAGTTATATAATTTCTTGTATTTTGTTGATGTTGCGCTCACAAGTTATGAACCATCATCTGCTGATTACTGGTTTCCACACTGAGAACAAGAAACATCATTATTAAAGTAGGCCTTTCAGCTCATCAACATTTGTATTATTTGTTTACATTTCTGGTATAAACTGCATAACAGTTGAATTTAATGACTTTACTAAGGGTACTTGGAACAATTATTTAAACATAGTTTAGGTACCGGTACTATATTAAATAAATAAAATAATTGTGCAAAGTTTGAAATATTTTGTATTTTTAGTTTTTTACTTACAGTACATATTCAAATTATTAGGTATTAAAGATACTGCAAATCCCCCCACCTCAAACCACTCAAAATACTCAAGGTAGTTTCGAAGCTTTTACCACATTCTGTATTGTGACATTATGTATGCTTATATGCATACGAGAATGGTCGGTTAAATAACCACACTTGGTTAAAAGTATACATGGACCGTGGTCGTTAGTTTTGTGTAAAGGTTGAGATTTCATCTCGGAAAGGCTGAATCACGTTACAATAATGGAGAAGGAAAAGAAGGTGATGTGGTTGATTCAGATTGGTTGAGAGAATCATATGAGCCACGGCCATTCTTTTTTTGTACCTTAGATCATTATTGCAAACTTAATAACTACATCAAAATACATACATAATATATATATATATGTATATAATATAAATACAAAATATATACATATAATAATGTATAATATAATATATAAATGAAATTAAGTAAAATAGTACTTCTTTACAGTGCTTTCTGTGCTAAGTGCAGTTAAATCAATCACTTTCAGTGCATAGGGCATAGGAGGGTCTTTTTATGATTGACTAGAAAGATGGCGCCTACTTTGAACGATCATACGTTACTTTGTAGTTTCTATTTTTCTAGGCTACTGGACCTGGACTCGTAGAAGGGTTCCTGCCAAATACTAAGGTAAAACAAATTGCTCTAGACAACGACTAAATCATCTCTTTTCCAATGTAAAGTGAATGGTAAGGTGCGGTTAAAACCACACCCAGTCACAGGAAAGAACATGTTTTGTGGGTCTAACCGCGCTTAGCACTGAAAGTTTTAAGCAACTGGGCTTTTCTATCTTTCTAACCATAGTGCATAAAGACTCCAATTACAAAACATGCTATGTATATACATACCTATTTCCTAATAGCATACACAAGGCGTTCAAAAAGCATTAAAACCCTTCTGTACACTTTGGGCGGTTCAAGGTGGGAAATTTGCAAACGTGAATTTAGAGCACCTAATAATTATTCAAATGAATTTTTAAAGTTTTCATCTCAAATTTTTGCCAGAAAACTTTCTATTTTTCTTAATAAAAATCAAATACATTGTAATAAAAATGTAGGCCTAATCACCAACAAAGGAAGAGACAGAAATGAAAACAAGTACACATTTTGATCAAATTAGCTTTTAATAATACATTATTCAGTTCTCAAATAGCTTATTGAAACTTTATATAAATATTACTTATGGACACATTACATCTCTCCGTTATAATTATTATAATGAAAGCTTAGTACACAACTCTTTTAAAAACAGAATTTGATTTAAATCATTGTGCGATTAAAAAATATAATTAACTTTACTTTAATACCAACCGATGTTAGTAGTAATGTAAAAAATGTATTTAATGTAACTGATAATGTAATGTGTTTATTACAGAATATTTTGGCTTGTTATGTTTCTACTGAGTTTGCTACTGGGCAGTATCGTCATGGTTTTTGTTTTTAAAGTATATATGGAGAATCCTTTTGTTATAATACATGAGTCACACATCACTCCTGTCTGGGAAGTACCATTTCCTTCTGTTATGATTTGTTCTTACTTTATGGTCAAGAAATCATATGTTGACTTATTACAAACTACTGACAGGTAATAAATAAGGCGATAAAATATAATTTTGTAGATATAAGTCGAGATGAATAGAAGAAAGTAGTCACATAACAGTTTGTTTTTAAAATATAAAAGCATTAAAGATAATAATTGGGAGATAGAAATTAATTTAAAGTTATTGTTGTACACTTATTTTAGAGGAGCGGTTGGACTGTTTTTGCAACAATTCCTCAAATGAAGCATGTGTTTGTTTATAAGTCCAAAACTAACAATTTATATTTATTATTTGTGATTTAACAAACAAAACTTTTGTTTTTTTCAAAAGTAGAATCAATATTTTTTTTTAAACTACGCGTACAGTACCTTGAGATCTTTTACATTTGCCAGATTAAATTTAAATTGGATAAATTAAGTGTTTGACTTTTATTATTTCAGAAAGATGAATGAGTTCTCTCAACTTTTATGTGCACATCCAGTGAGTAAAGAAATGGTACCAAGTGTCCGGGAAAATTTCGAAAGAGAAGAAAACTATACTAGAGAAGATTTTTTAAATTTTGTCTCACTTGTAAGATATTATTATTAAGTAAGCAATGCACTTTTGAAACCAAGCAAACTTCAATATATTATATCATTGTGAAGCATTAGACAAACTATTTCAATTTTGACTGTTTATTATGTAATTGAATCTAAAAGAGAATTTATGCACTAATTGATATTACCTCAAACTAATCATAACTGGGTGTAATTGAGTTATTTGCATATTATTATCACTTCAAAACTGCTGGCTTAAATTCCAATTTCGTATAAAAAATAATCTTAATTTGTTTGAAGATGACGGCGATGCTCTGATGGTAATTTCCAGGCCCCCTCAAAAGAAGCAAATGTTTCCCAAAAATATGTGTAATATGTGTATATACATATGTTTTTTCAAAGCCATAGTAATGTAATTGAATAATGAAAATACTATTAAAAAGAGGTTTAAATACTCTTCTTGCTTTGGTTTTATATACGTATATATCACAGGAAATGGAAAAAGTCTTAAAAACCAAATTAAATTGTTTGAAAAAATACCCCTTTATCCCTGGCCTCCTCAGTAGCCCAGTCAATAAAGATTTTGTGTTGGAACTAATTAGTGAAAAGCTGATTTTTTCATGGATGTTAATTGATTATATAAGGAATATTTTCTGAAAAGTCCCCGCCCCTCCCCCTCTTGCTTCCCCCCTTAAAATTCACCTTTGAAAGACTTTTTTATCTTGTCAATATCTAAGAGATAAAAAGTGATAGAGTCACTTTTATTTCGTTGTTGTAATCCTTATAATATTTTCTATCAAAAATGTTCATTGCGTTTAAGCTATAAAACAATTATTTACCGTGTATTTTTAAATTTAATGTTAACAAAGCCCTCTAGTCAAATAATAAAAGATGTGAAGATTTCAAGTTTACCAAGTTTGTAAAATTTCATTACATTACAAGATTCATTTAATTACATCCCATTTGAGTTTTTCTTTTTAATGGGATAGAGCGGTACAAGGCCTACCCACCACTAGAATCGATTGTGGTAAAATTTTCCCTTCAATGATCATCCCAGTTACCTTCCAGGTCTCTTATGAAACCAAGGAGGGTCTTGGGATCAACACCATTGGCCTCTTCCGGGCTAACAAAAGCACTTCCGAGTGAGTACCGTGACTCTCTTGCAAGTAGAGCCTGGCACTCGCACAGCAGGTGTTGAGCCGTTTCAATCCCAAGTGAGCAGAAACGACTGGAGTCTTCCGAAACCAGCCCCATAAGACATTTGGTTATTTATTGACTATTTAAGAGAAATTATACAAAATGTATAACTGTTCTATTGCCAAAAAGAAATAATATATAAATACAACATATATTTTATTTTTTTAATTGTATGCAAACATGTTGTTAAGAAATCAAATTTAAATTTAGGAAAGTTAAATTTACTTTTACTTTTAAGTTTTACATACTTTTTACACATGCCATTCTTAAAGTTCAATTGCAAAATTCATTATGTAATTCATTTCATTTTTTACTTAAAAAAACCAATCAGCAAGTGTTAATTCTTATTTTATGTTCAGGCTACTCCAACATGCAAGGAAATGTTCAAATCGTGTTACTTCAAGAGGAAATCTATAAACTGCTGTGAAGTATTTCAACCAGTTCTTACTCAATTGGGTCATTGCTACATATTTAACAGTATTCCAAAGCATGCAATGTTTAAAAACATGTAAGTCAAAACCACATCACAATAATATTAATTTTACTACTAATAAATATACAATTAATTAAAACAAATTTAATACTATCAAGGTTTTACCAACAATATGACTAGGTACTTTAATTACTGTTAATTTTAAAATGATTATTCATTGAGATTTTACTATACTCTAATACTTTTATACTTCAAACGAAAAAAAAAATATTTTGAAAGTACACACATTTCATTTGCATTAGGAATAGAAATTTAATAAAAAAATCAGACATTATATAAATTCCACAATATGAAATATGTAGAATTATGAACAGCAAAATTTCATATGACCATAATTTTTTAGTTGTATTATGAAAAGTAACGATTTTTGCATTTGGCAAGACATGCCATCAACTGCCACTGCAATAGACGGACTCCGTGCTTTTTCTCTGCTTGCAGTGGTGTACTTCATCAAATAAACACATGCATTCTCCACAAATTTGTATTTGTAGGGTATCCTGTTGTTTTGGGTTGATATTTACTTTTGTACCCAATGATTTGCTTTCTGTGTTTTCTTTATTTACAAGATTATAGTCTGTCCGCTCAGCCGTGATACCTTACTTCTCGGAACTCAACTCCCCTCCACTAGTTTGCCACTGGCAGGCCCGGCGAGCGGTTAGGGAGAGGGGGTTGAGTTCCGAGAAGTCAGGTATCACAGCCGAGCGGACAGACTATTGTAAATAGTGATTTTAGTTTGTGAGTTTATATAGCTACTATTCTAGTGTTAAAATTAGCAGTGTGTTATAATTACACAGTGAAAGTATTGGCTGAAAATATTAACAGCGGAATTCTCATTTAATTGATACAAATGAGTCCCTGAAAGGAATCCGAGACAATTTTCTTTAACTTTTGAGAAAACCACTTGACAGTTTTGTTTATATTAATTCTGGGAAAATTATTTTTTGTTCAAATATCTACCTCTAGAATGTATATAAAATATATATCACTAGGTGTTTTTTTCACCATGCTAATCTATTGGCAACCACTTAGACCCCTTTGCTGCTAAAAAGTTGCTGGTACCTTTTTTGCCTGTAAAAAAGGTTCAACAGTAAAACACACACTCCTTTAAAAAGATGTAATATTACAGTAAAAAATAACATACATTATTTAGACAACAGTTCTATTAAATTAAGTTTCTAAATAGTCTGATTTAAGAACTAAATCATCATAATGTTCTTCACCTTTACCCTCATCTGTGTCATTTTCTGCAGGTTGAATTGCTCTTGATGCTCCATATGGTAAGCCCCTATAGTATCATGATGAATGGGTGGTACAAAGGGTAACAGCTTTAACAGGTCCTTGTACTTGGGTGTTTTAAAATTAATGGGACCTTTGTACAAAGTCTTGAGTTGAAGTACCATTGGAGTTCGGCCAGTTGTTTTTTTCAAGGAAAGTGTGCTGAAAGGCAGGTCATAATTTTGTGTTTCATAAGTAAAGCGTAAGAGGAGATGTCTTTTCAAATGGAGCCATTGAATTTTTCTTATACCTTTTATTTGTAGTTTCATGTGCTTAAACATTTCATCAATTGATTTTAAATCTTCTTTGACACAATAGCAATCATCATGTATAAAACAAAAGAGGTTTTTTTTTACATTGCTCTATAAGAGGAAAATCTTGATCACATTCAAGAAATGAATGACCACTCACCAAGAACTTATGATTCACTGATTGCATTGTATTGTTAAAAACAAAATTGCTAAATGTTGTATGTAGTTCTTGTTTTGACCTCCAGCATTGTCACTAAGTGTGTGATCAAAGGGGGAAGACCTTATACGTATTTCAAAAGGCATGACATAATTTATCGAGATCCTCTTTAGATCCTGCATGCTCTGGCCACATGAACATAGTTACTGTTTTTGTGCTTAAGTCATGTACTCCTTAATTGTACATCCATAACTGCAGAGAATAATATAACTTACTGCAGGTCAACTTTGGTATTGGGAGTGTATTTTGTAATTCAAAGGCTATAGCAATACATACGACTTGGGTCAGATTTAGCATCTTCTGCTGATTTCTTAAATGGAGTTCTTTCAAAACTACAGCTCCAGTGTTTTCTGGAGAGCTCATCGATCAGTACTATTTTTTATTGTGACACTGAATTTGTCACTCTTTGTACAAGTGTCTGTATAGGGCTTGTGGAAACTCAAGTTGAACTCTGTATTAAAAACTTTCCTGCAATAGTGGAGCTTAACATGAACTTTGTTATTTTCCACCCCTTTTGTAGGATATAACTCTTACTCTTTGTTAACATTTAAAGACAAATCCAAGAATTCCTGTATGAATTCATCTTTCTTGAGTAGTAACTTGCAAACTTTGGAAAAGCCCTGATAGAAAAGGACCTTGACAAGATCCTTTTGTGCATTTAAGATTTTATTATCTAGACTGTGGCGTTCTCTTTGGTAATGCAACGGTATATCATCTTGAGTTTTATTTTTGAATAACCTTTTATTACTGATGTTAAGAGTTTTCAAAAGAAATCTTACACACTCTTTGTTCTTTAAACAGGATGCAAGTACTTACACATTTTTGTCGTTGAGCTCCAGAGTCTCGTTTTTGGGAATCAATTTCTTAACACAAGAAATAATACTGGTTTGCAAATCCCACGATGTTGTTCCCCAAAACTTATCAAATATTCCTTTGCGGTCCTCTTCTGAAAAATGTTCACTACATCATACCTACAGTTATGTTGGTAAGGCTGCGCTGACAGTTCTGTGTGTAGTTTTCCTCCTTTACCAGTGAAGGTCTTTCCTCTGCTGTGGAGATCTTTTGCCTTAGCTCTTCTCCATTCTTTTACTTTTCTCAACCCTTTCTGTGGCCTAACATTATCACCTATTCTCTCCTCATCAGAATTTCTGATGACTCACTAACAGGTTCGTTCTCAGGATCTTAGGTCTGGTCGTTGTCAGTGTCATCATAATTTTCAACTGAAATAATACCCAATAAAAATTTTTACTTGCATTAAAAATTTCTGTCAAGTATTCATTCCTTCAATAAAAAGTTAAAAAGACATGAATAATGTTATTATAGGACTTTAAAACACACTAAGAAAGCGTTCAAAATGTAGGCCCAGGACTACTGCCCATGAAATTCTATTTCTTGGTGGTAATTGTTTTATCAGTTAACTGTTAATGCTTCTTATTATGTTAAGAACATGATTTTCACTACATTATCAAAAACGTTTTACCATTGTCTTTGTATAGTTCTATAATGTGTTTGACTTGTGAGAAAATAACTGGATAAAATAAAACTTGAACACAAAATCTCACAACAAATATGTTTACTAACCTCAAACGCGTTTCAATGTCGCCATCCGTAGTGATGCACGGTTTACAATCAACTATAATCAAACTATAACTAACTGATAGTTTGTATAGTTCAATTAATTCAATAAAGTAAGATTGTGTAACATAACCTCAAACCTGAAAACCAACAAAGTACATAATCATAATGTGTAAAAAATACTGAAACATAACAACAAAACAAAATTTAACAATACTCACCATTGCTTTCTTCTGAGTCAAACATCATTCTTGAAAAGTCCATATATCAATCAAAAAGCTAATATTAAACTCAAGGCAACCAGAATAATATAAACAAACCATAAAACAACAGTGCGGCATCTCCAGTGGTTTAATAAGACCAGTGGTATATAGGAAGTATTAGGCATTTAATTTGAAAAGCAGGACTAAAACAAAAAATACATGGAAAAGTGTTATTGCTTGGTTTCCATTTGATAGGAAACAGCTGCAATATTTGCTACAAAATACTTACTTTTATTTATGGGATTTTTGCTTTATTATCACAAAATGACACATAACTAAATATACTCAACATAAATGAAATCAGTGCTGGAATTACGACTAGGCAAGCTGCCTAGGACTGGAGAATCAGGGATCAAAAAAACCAAAACGTTTATGGTTTGTCTTGAACATTGTATCATTAATTAGAAATATCAAACCAAAAAGTGTTGTGTAACATCACCTACTAAGGGAAAGTACAAAGAGGGTAAATTTATTATTCTTAGAACAAACAAATGCCATCGAATAAAAAATTGTGATAAAATAAACTTTTTACAAACATTAGCCTATCTACATTATTTGGACTTTTTTTTATTGACCTTCAATTTAATTATCTTACCAGTGGGCCTACTTAAAGATTTTTGCCTGTTTATCTGTAGTTACTTTTATAGTTTTAGGCAGTACTATGCAAATGTTTAAATACCCAAACCAAATTATTAGTTTGTTTGATTTTATGTTTTTCCAAGACATTACAATCCAACACATTACTATAACTTGTTCTGTAAACAAGTTATAAATAAAAAAGAATAATGTCCTATTTTGATGCACTAAAATAGAGTTTCCTAAAAACCATGTGAACTAATGAATTAATTTTGATTAGTATTTTATATTTCTACTGGTGTTATAAATTAACTATAGTACGGTATACAGCCTACATAGTACAGGCTATGTTTTGTACTTTTTTAAACAAGACATGTATTTAAGGAAGGGTTAGCAAACAATCTAATCCCAAAAAGGTAACATGACACTAAAAAATAAATGTATTATTTAAAATATTATTATTTTAATATTATTATTTAATATTATTATTTATTAATATTATTAAAAATTATTTTTACATATTATGTGGCTCATGTAAAACTGACAAAGATACCAGGGACAATTTCTTTGTTTGGACATAATTGGCGGTGGGGGGTTAGAGAGTGGGCCCAACACTGGAGCTAATATCCAACGAATAGAAAGATTGTTGAAAAGTGCGAAATGACGTAGTAAGAAACATACAGAAGTAGTCATCATCTTGAAAGCTTTGGCAGAGTTCAGTAGTGACCGAGAGTGATGGTGATACCAATGAATACTTAAATGTTAAGAAGCGCACTTCTTATGGACTCAATTCTAACAGATTTTACAAACTTGGCGCCCTAAAGATTTGTAGTTGGGCGCGACTCCGAGAGGAAGCGCTGGCAAACCATTTAGCGTGCGGTGGAGAGCGAGAGAGTGTTTCTCCCCTCTCCCTCTCACTCGGTCTACGATTGGCTAGTCGGACTAAAGAAACGAATTTATGTGTTCAAGAGAGATTTTCAAACTTATCTTTGTTGTACATAGAGAAGAAAATACTCAGAGAACATATTGGAACTAACGATATTGAAGAAAAGTTCGCTATGAAGAACAGAAAGTTACAGTTGATATAGAAATTTTTATACTTTGACTATTTATTAATATTTCAAAGGAAGTTCAT
Source organism: Philaenus spumarius (assembly GCA_018207615.1). Classification (NCBI taxonomy): domain Eukaryota; kingdom Metazoa; phylum Arthropoda; class Insecta; order Hemiptera; family Aphrophoridae; genus Philaenus; species Philaenus spumarius. Next base: position 106,810 of record JAGFPH010003104.1, on the reverse strand, counting down.
AATAAAAGTAAATATTTAAATTTAAAATGCATCCCTTTTGCTAAATACAATAAGCATTTGTTCTTGAGTTTTGATTTTTTGTCTTCTCTTTCCACCTTTAAATTTAAGAGTAATCCTATACAGTATTGTTAAACTATGTATGTTTTTTATTTTAAGAAAGGTGCAATTCCTTAATCAATGTAAGAGAATTTTTTTGTAATCGAAAAAAGGTACTGCGTGCTTTAACGTAAAAAAAACAAATATCTATTACTATAAATTTTTCTCAGATTCTTCTTATTTATTAGTGACAATAATGTATAATATTAGAGTTACAAAGATTGGTAGTTTAATATGTTTTTTTAATGTTAATTTATTTATGAAGTGATGTAGTAATTTGATAAGTAATTACAATTTTATTCTAACTTTATCACTTGACTGATATATATTTCATTTGCTTTGAATATTTACACTTTTGTATTCTCTTTTCCTATTTATTGTGGCTGTGTAAGCAAAATTTTTAAAGTTAATTTATTTACTAAATGTTAGTATTTTATTCTTAAAATGCTTTTCATGATATTTTTCAAACAATATGTAAGCAATACTTGAGATATTTTTTAAGGTAAAAGAAACATCATCGATAATTTGTACAAACTGTGATTTAGACGAGACGGGTTTATTTATAAGTCCACGAAAGAAAGAAATGTAAGGCGTTTTCTTTATTATTATATTAAGATTGGTTGAACGATGGTCGTATGATTTTGTGCGAGGTCAAGAGCGAGAGAGCGCGAGATACAATGTTTTCTTCCCCTATTTTTCTGGTATGTAACGACCATACAGAGCGAGAGCGACTGAATATGAAAGAAAGAGACGGAAAATGAAGCAGAGCTATTTTCAGTCAAATGAGAAATTTTGAGACGGCAGGCAATGAATATTTAGGCGTTTAATATTAATTGCTGTATATTCCGTTGAAGTTGTAGGTGGTGTGTATTGGAGCATTTTGTTAGTTATTGTTTATGATGAGTACTAAAAAAAGTGGAGGGAAAAAGTGTTCTTACATTAATTGTCAGAATTCATCAACCAATGCAGATGTACCTTTTTTCTATTTTCCAGTGAGCGATAAAGAAAGGTAAGAGATAGTGGTTAGATCTAAATAGTTAATTTTTGTTAAAGTAACTGCAAATAACGTATAAACAAATAAAACATTGTTATGGTAATTATTAAGTGGTTCTATTAATATAATAATTGAAGAGAAGTTTACAATTTGTACAAAATTTGTACAGTCCAGTTCTATGATTTGTTCTCTACAATTTGGTACAAATAAATTTGATTTTTAATAAAGTATATAATATTCGTAATTCCATTTTCAAAATAGCCTGCTTTAGTAGCGTTTCTTGACGCAGGAACATAAAAACATGTCTTTCTGAAATGTTTTTGAAATTGATATTTATTTTTATGCACTCTATTTAGAACTAAATTACAAAACTTTTGTTTATCTTGAAATAAATTATAAACAATATTTTACAGTGTTACATAACTTTATTTACATAATTTTTGGTGAAATTTGTAAGACGTTTAGACAATTTCTTTCATTCTAGAATTTCTGAGACCAAAATAAAAGGATACATAACATTTTCAAGTACACAATTCAATTCTATGTTTTATTCTCTACAATTTGGTATAATATAAATTAATTTTGAGGTAAAAAATATATCGGCCTACTCATTTTCAAAATAGGCCTGTTTTAGTAGCGTTTCTTGTCGCAGGAACATAAAAACATGTATTTTCTGAAAAAAGTTTTGAATTTGATAATTATGTTTATACTTTTCTATTTATAACTAAATTTGTATATTTTGAAAAATTACAAAAAAATGTTATCTGCTTTTTATATTGGAATAAAGTTGAATATTTTTCTTCCGTTAGGGCCTATTGAAAATTTTTTTTATCTTGAGCCAATAACTTTTGTAATTTTACATCAATCAATTTTTAAGTTGCTAATATTAATTTTCTGAACCTTTTTCTATATAAAAAAAGCTGTGGAACACTTTTGAATTGGGTTAGAATTACTATTTTTTACGAGTTTTTGAAAATATGCTTGCAAGTGGCCAAAACTCCAAAAAATTTAATACCACCGGTTAGAGGGAGTTTGTTCTACGTCAATCCACTGCAGAGATATTTAAAATGCTAAACACAGTACGTTGTTCAATCTTGCTTATTTCTGAACATATATTGATGAAACTTGGTAATAACTTCATTAGTCCAGATTATATTGTTATTTGCTTAAACCTAAGTATTTTAAACCCACATGGCAGCAAACCTACGTACTCATAGCACATGTAATTTTATGGCGAATAAATAACATTATACATCTGCCTTATTAATGAACATACGTTGATAACACTTGGTGTAAGGCTTGTAATCATTAAATGCTTGTAATCAATTGATATTTTGATCAAAAATAAAACATTTTGTGAACCCAGTTGCAGCAATCCTATATAGGTTCTCATTTCTAATGTTATTATTATGAGAAATAATTCAAATGCTATCTTGCTTATTTAAAAATATAATATTATGATAAAACTTGTTAAGTGGCTTCATCAATATTATACAAGCATTGGATATTTCCAATCCCAAATATACAAGCATTGGAAATTCTCCGAGTGCGCAGATTTGCTGCGACTGGGGTATTTTATTTTTAAAGTATTAATCTGATTTAATAAATCCTTATAACATGGACAGTTTTTGGTAAATTATATTTAAAGCATATGCGTACAATACCTCAATGTACATATAAAAATACGAAGAGGTAGGTCATGCCAACAGTAATACACAAACAGTCAACACACAACAATAACTACACAAGGTCTAGTGCAATAATAATTCTGGTTTTATTCAGGTTAGATTCAGATATACTGATCACCTACCATTAGAAGTATGTATTTTTTATAAACAGTAAACTTCAATTTTTAGTAATGCGATATATTTTAATTATTCAAAGTGTAAACAAACTGTGAACAATTTTTTTTACAATTGGGGGAGGGTTATGACCCTGGTTACGCCTATGGTTAACTGGCAGTATTTTTTCGATTAAGTGTCCATAGAAAAAAAACACATGTTTTTATTGTTAAATAGGTCATAAGACCTGTTATAAACTTAAAGAATAGGCTATTTGTTTGTATATTTTAATATGTATTTCAAAAATCTAGTGATCGCTCAATGGTCGAAATTCGACCATAATTCATTACAATTTTTAATTTGAATGTTATTAAGGTTATATTGTCAAAGACTAGACTATAAATGTATAATCACAGATTTCGCCAAAGCTACAAAGTTATTTGCCATCTTTTTCAAATTATATAACATTTAAATAAAAAACAATTTCAAAAAATGAAGATTGAATACTTTTTATATATTTTTTTTATACAAATAAAAAACCAGGCGATTAAATAAAATGTTGTCCATTGAACTTGACATACATATTTTTATAATTTAATAAGTGATTCAAAACTTCTGGGAAAACGATTTTTTTATACATTACGATGCATAAATTTAATGGTCTGCTCCAGTAAAAGAGAAAGCAATCGGCAACTCGCACGAGGATAGGCTTAACAATGTAGTTTCATGGAGCAGAGTGCTTTGACATTGACTCACTTCAAACAATTTTGTAATTTTTTTTACCGTTTTATATAATTTTTATATTTGCGTGATGAGAAATAAACTAAAGATTCTGTATTAAATTTTGAATCCGGCTTGCGTTTTACTTTTTTGAATTTTATTTTAATTTTCTGTGAAGATAATTCCAACTTGGTATTTAAAAAATTGTAAATTGTATAACAAATGGAAGGTATTTAAAACAAACGTTTACATACATGGCTGATTGTAATTTAAAGATTATATTTTATTTATTTTTCAGAAATTGCAGTATAAACTAATTATATTTATACACTGGAATGTCAATATGCGTGTAGCAATAAAACGAGAAACAAAACTATTAATTCATTATTTACAAAGTAAAACTCAATACAAATTTAATTTTCCATACACGAAATAGATATATTTACTGACAAAATATATTTGTAGCAATACAAAATATATTATTACTTAATTATTTACAAAGTTATATAAGCAATTGCAAATTTAAACTTAAAAGAAAAATAGCCATATTTTCAATATCAATTAGAAAATAATTACAACAAATTGTGTTCCTGAAAATACCTATATAAGTTATATTTAGTTTCTAAACAAACAAAACGCGATTGTGTCTGGGATTGTATATAACGCAATAGGGAAAGTTTTGATTCCCTGTCCTTGTGCGAGTGGGGTTAACCCTTCGTTCAGCCAGCCGCACTCGGCAAGTAATCTAAATATAGTACAAATGAATTGCATTATCGTTATACCAATGAGACGGGAGAAACACTATCTCGCGCTCTCTCGCTCTCCACCGCACGCTAAATGGTTTGCCAGCGCTTCCTCTCGGAGTCGTGCCCAACTACAAATCTTTAGGGCGCCAAGTTTGTAAAATCTGTTAGAATTGAGTCCATAAGACCTGCGCTTCTTAACATTTAAGTATTCATTGCTATTAGCATTGACTATGTAAGTATTACTAGACATCCCGAGCCTATAGTAATAGTTGATGCCGGCAAAAACGACGGCACAGCAAGGGCACCTATCGGCAGTAATCTGAAGCAAGACTTAAGGGTACAAACAGGGTGGAGCCGGGATGTACGCTGGTAGCCGGGATGGTAGCTTACTCGCTTACT
>JAGFPH010003104.1:84446-101974 GCA_018207615.1 Philaenus spumarius | reverse complement strand
AAAAAGGTTCAACAGTAAAACACACACTCCTTTAAAAAGATGTAATAATACAGTAAAAAATAACATACATTATTTAGACAACTCAGTTCTATTAAATTAAGTTTCTAAATAGTTTGATTTAAGAACTAAATCATCATAATGTTCTTCACCTTTACCCTCATCTGTGTCATTTTCTGCAGGTTGAATTGCTCTTGATGCTCCATATGGTAAGCCCCTATAGTATCATGATGAATGGGTGGTACAAAGGGTAACAGCTTTAACAGGTCCTTGTACTTGGGTGTTTTAAAGTTAATTGGACCTTTGTACAAAGGCTTGAGTTGGACTACCATTAGAGTTCGGCCAGTTGTTTTTTTCAAGGAAAGTGTGCTGAAAGGCAGGTCATAATTTTGTGTTTCATGAGTAAAGAGTAAGAGGAGATGTCTTTTCAAAAGGAGCCATTGAATTTTTCTTATACCTTTTATTTGTAGTTTCATGTGCTTAAACATTTCATCAATTGATTTTAAATCTTCTTTGACACAATAGCAATCATCATGTATAAAACAAAAGGGGTTTCTTTTTACATTGCTCTATAAGAGGAAAATCTTGATCACATTCAAGAAATGAATGACCACTCACCAAGAACTTATGATTCACTGATTGCATTGTATTGTTAAAAACAATGAAACACCAAAATTGCTAAATGTTGTATGTAGTTCTTCTTTTTAACCTCCAGCATTGTCACTAAGTGTGTGATCAAAGGGGGACAAAGCTTGTATGTATTTCAAAAGGCATGACATAATTTATCGAGGTCCTCTTTAGATCCTGCATGCTCTGGCCACATGAACATAGTTACTGTTTTTGTGCTTAAGTCATGTACTCCTTAATTGTACATCCATAACTGCAGAGAATAATATAACTTACTGCAGGTCAACTTTGGTATTGGGAGTGTCTTTTGTAATTCAAAGGCTATAGCAATACATACGACTTGGGTCAGATTTAGCATCTTCTGCTGATTTCTTAAGTGGAGTTCTTTCAAAACTACAGCTCCAGTGTTTTCTGGAGAGCTCATCGATCAGTACTATTTTTTATTGTGACACTGAATTTGTCACTCTTTGTACAAGTGTCTGTATAGGGCTTATGGAAACTCAATATGAACTCTGTATTAAAAACTTTCCTGCAATAGTGGAGCTTAACATGAACTTTGTTATTTTCCACCCACTTTGTAGAATATAACTCTTACTCTTTGTTAACATTTAAAGACAAATCCAAGAATTCCTGTATGAATTCATCTTTCTTGAGTAGTAACTTGCAAACTTTGGAAAAGCCCTGATAGAAAAGGACCTTGACAAGATCCTTTTGTGCAGTTAAGATTTTATTAGCTAGACTGTGGCGTTCTCTTTGGTCCTGCAACGGTATATCATCTTGAGTTTTCTTTTTGAATAACCTTTTATTACTGATGTTAAGAGTTTTCAAAAGAAATCTTTACACACTCTTTGTTCTCTAAACAGGATGCAAGTACTTACACATTTTTGTCGTTGAGCTCCAGAGTCTTGTTTTTGGGAATCAATTTCTTAACACAAGAAATAATACTGGTTTGCAAATCCCACGATGTTGTTCCCAAAAACTTATCAAATATTCCTTTGCGGTCCTTTTCTGAAAAATGTTCACTACATCTATACCTACAGTGTACCACCTACAGTAAATTTTGGAAGACGTACTGGGCAGGCAGATGGTACATGTCAAATTCCCTAATCAAATGAAATGTCTGATCGCACTTACCTCAAATTGAAATATTACCCTTTTGACACTTGGTTTATCATTTACAAATAAATGTTAACTCAAAGTTAATTAAACTGATTTATTTGTCAGTTAGAAAAGATTTATGAAATTTAATTTATATGCCCTTAACAATAAAACATAGAAAATGATATGCCCCTTAATGAAATACAATATTTATTAAATAACCCTCCCAAAAAAATGTTTATTAACAAAACCCACCTGTTTTCATTTATTGAAAATTTAATTTAACATAAGATAAAAAAAATTACATGTATAGATTAAGTACAATTATAACAATTGGCACAGGTGTGTCAACTTGAACACAAATGAGATTTTAGCTTAAATATAACAATAGGCACACTAGCCTAAATCTTAAGTCTATCTGGCCAGTATTAATTATAATTATTTAAAATAGAAAAATGAAGTTAAAAAAATATTATATAGTTAAATTTGGAAAAGGTTGTGATATCACTTGGTTAATTCAGAAATATAATCCTTTGAGGTTGGAATCTCTAAATTGGCATGCTACTCCACCCAATTATTTATTAAATAAGCCTTGTACTTAATTATTCAGCCTAAACAAAATATATTGAAAAAAAATAAAAAAACACCTTACACTTCCTGCAAGTGTAGGTTAAATAAATAGCTTGGCAATTGTAAATCTAACATAGTTCAAAACAGTAAGACTTTGTAATATAGTTTATGCTGCAGAATTAAAACTGGTGAAATTGTCTATTGTAATTAATTAGCACATTGTAGATATAAACTTGCTTTGAAATCAGATGTTGGCACTAGAAGTCTAAGTTGACTAATTAAAGTTGAAGTTGAATTGTAAAGTTAAAGTTGAACCCAGATTACACTGTTGGAAAAACATCTGTTTTAGTTAAGTTTCATTTTCATTGCAATCAAGGTAATACAAAGTTTAACAAGCTCTGACACATTTTGAAGTTGCATGTTTCACAGTGTAAGGTTAAGCTCTGACAATTTACTAAGTCAAGCTAATTAAATAATATTCTCAAAGAAATTTGCCATGAAAGTTAATTTTTCTTGAATACATTTGCACAGAAATTATTGAAGTGAAAATTTATTGTAAACACTTCAAATGAAACAAAACACCAAATAGAATACTTTACTTTCTTAATTAAAGTTAACTTGTTAATTAGGCTAAAAACAATTAAATTGATTTTACTTTTAATTGGCTGATTTTGAATAGAAAGGCTTTCTTAAAGTAAATGACATTGTCTAGTTTATTATTTAAAATTATTTTACACACAAATGAAATACCATGAATAAACCAAGTGGTTGTACAAATGGAAGCTCTAACTCTTACCTGGGTTGGAAGCTATGTAGAATTACACATGTCGGTTTCTTTTATATTTATAAACTTTAAACACTAAAGATCGGGAAGTTAATTTAATACACTCACATTGTCGGTGTTAACGTTATTTAATTTAAATGACTTATGCACAAACACTTCCCGACATTACGCAATCAGACATGTGGTTAACCTTTTGTGTAACGAAGTAGTTTTCTTAGTAATGAATGAATGACATGAAAATGGCTTCTCTCAACTTAGGATATCGCTAGTGCTTATGTGGATGGTTGACGAATCTACGCATTGGATGCCAGTCACAGCTGTTGCTGAGTTACGTCTTCTGTCCGCTAGGTACCGTGGGTGTTCAGTGTATTGGCAGTTAGACAGTTAAATTCGATCAGAGAGTGGATTTATGATCTAAATTGTGGCGCGCTATTTAAATAACGGCACAACAGTTATGTGGGTAAGGCTGCATGTGCTGACAGTTCTGTGTGTAGTTTTCCTCCTTTACCAGTGAAGGTCTTTCCTCTGTTGTGGAGATCTTTTGCCTTAGCTCTTCTCCACTCTTTTACTTTTCTCAACCCTTTCTGTGGCCTAACATTATCACCTATCCTCGCCTCATCAGAATTTCTGATGACTCACTAACAGGTTTGTTCTCAGGATCTTAGGTCTGGTCGTTGTCAGTGTCATCATGGTTTTCAACTGAAATAATACCCAATAAAAATTTTTACTTGCATTAAAAATTTTTGTCAAGTATTCATTCCTTCAATAAAAAGTTAAAAAGACATGAATAATGTTATTATAGGACTTTAAAACACACTAAGAAAGTGTTCAAAATGTAGGCCCAGGACTACTGCCCATGAAATTCTATTTCTTGGTGGTAATTGTTTTATTAGTTAACTGTTAATGCTTCTTATTATGTTAAGAACATGATTTTCACTACATTATCAAAAACGTTTTACCATTGTCTTTGTATAGTTCTATAATGAGTTTGACTTGTGAGAAAATAACTAGATAAAATAAAACTTGAACACAAAATCTCACAACAAATACGTTTACTAACCTCAAACGCGTTTCAATGTCGCCATCCGTAGTGATGCACGGTTTACAATCAACTATAATCAAACTATAACTAACTGATAGTTTGTATTTTATAGTTCAATTTTAATTCAATAAAGTAAGATTGTGTAACATAACCTCAAACCTTCAACAAAGTACATAATCATAATGTGTAAAAAATACTGAAACATAACAACAAAACAAAATTTAACAATACTCACCATCGCTTTCTTCTGAGTCAAACATCATTCTTGAAAAGTCCATTTTATATCAATCAAAAAGCTAATATTAAACTCAAGGCAACCAGAATAATATAAACAAACCATAAAACAACAGTGCGGCATCTCCAGTGGTTTAATAAGACCAGTGGTATATAGGAAGTATTAGACATTTAATTTGAAAAGCAGGACTAAAACAATAAACGGTATCAGTTAACTGACACAAACTTTCTCCCAACTTACTGTAGTCAAAATAATATTGTTTTTAATCATTTTATTTACTACTTTTTAGAACAAAACAAAAAAATAATATTCTACCTACGTCAATCGTATAAAAAAATTATTGTCCCAGGCGGGATTCGATCGCGCGACCTTTGAATTACTGGCCGTCCTCGCTACCGTTGTGCTAACCCGTGCGGCCGTCGCCGTGATGCTAGATTGACAACATAAACTTGTTTATTTTTTAACATTTCCCCATAATTATGAAACGCCGAAGTTTTGATAAAAGCGGGTGGTGTCATTTTGTTTGGCATCTTAAGCACTATAAATACTGAAAATTTGATCAAAATCGTTAGAGCCGTTTTTGAGAAATTTGCATTTTTGTCGTTTTTTATTGGTTTTTTGGGGTAAATTACCCTTAAAAATTAAAAATTCCAAAAAATGAAAAAAACGCCTGGTGATATTAGGGTTTAGTACCCACATACCAAATTTCATGAAAATCGGACCAATAGTGTCCCCTCTGGTCGTGTATACATACTGACACACTGACAGACAGACACCACGTTAAAAAAACGTTTTTGGGTTCAGGGAGCACCAAAACAAAAAATTCCACTAAAAATATTTTTGGGTTCAGGGAGCACCAACACAGATAATTGCACTAAACAATTTTTTGGGGTTCTGGGAGCACCAAAACAGATAATTCAACTGAAAATTCAAATTCGAACATTTTTACGAAAACAATACTTTCTCCATATACTACGTATAGGGTGGAGAAAGTAAAAATACATGGAAAAGTGTTATTGCTTGGTTTCCATTTGATAGGAAACAGCTGCAATATTTGCTACAAAATACTTACTTTTATTTATGGGATTTTTGCTTTATTATCACAAAATGCCACATAACTAAATACTCAACATAAATGAAATCAATGCTGGAATTACGACTAGGCAAGCTGCCTAGGACTGGAGAATCAGGGATCAAAAAAACCAAAACGTTTACGGTTTGTCTTGAACATTGTATCATTAATTAGAAATATCAAACCAAAAAGTGTTGTGTAACATCACCTACTAAGGGAAAGTACAAAGAGGGTAAATTTATTATTCTTAGAACAAACAAATGCCATCGAATAAAAAATTGTGATAAAATAAACTTTTTACAAACATTAGCCTATTTACATTATTTGGACTTTTTTTATTGACCTTCAATTTAATTATCTTACCAGTGGGCCTACTTAAAGATTTTTGCCTGTTTATCTGTAGTTACTTTTATAGTTTTAGACAGTACTATGCAAATGTTTAAATACCCAAACCAAATTATTAGTTTGTTTGATTTTATGTTTTTCCAAGACATTACAATCCAACACATTACTATAACTTGTTCTGTAAACAAGTTATAAATAAAAAAGAATAATGTCCTATTTTGATGCACTAAAATAGAGTTTCCTAAAAACTATGTGAACTAATGAATTAATTTTGATTAGTATTTTATATTTCTACTGGTGTTATAAATTAACTACCCTAGCAGCAAAAATGGTTGGCGTTTTGTTGGTCCTACAATATCATCCACGGTTGGCCAACAGTGCGGATTGGCACTATGTCTTACGGTTGGCCAACTCACCCTTCCCCAACATTGGGCCAACAAACATAATGTATGTTGGCCTAACTGAAATTTCACTATAATTTGCCAACAATTAAGAACCAACTGTTCACGAGTAGAGAAATCCAAAATGAAAATTAAAGCCCAATACAATATTTATTGTCTCCTCCTGCCCATATTTATAATTCCATTTTTTATATTTATTGGATCATCCTTATTAAACTATTTCAAGTTACTATATATAGGCCTATATATATAAGCTTTTAAAAAATGATGCAACGGATGTACATAAATATTATGCTTTGGGTGGTATGTGATAGGATGAAGAAAATTTACTTAGGCCTATAAACTGTTATTTTTCATTAGAACAACTTTAATTTACTAAAGTAAAGACAGTTTACAAAACATAGTTACAACATTGCAATATTTTGGTAGTTCTTTACTCATTATTTCACTTCTTAATTTTTATAGGCTATTTAACTGAAAAAAGCGCACTATTACTAAAAGTTGTGCCATTGTCTGGAAGAACTTTATTATACGATTCTATTTACATTTTTCACTTCACAACACTAATTATCAACTCAACTTGTCACATTTACACTGATCAACACGACATCGTAGGACTATCTCTCCTGAAACAGAAAAAATAACAGATTTTTTTAAACACAGAGGAAACGCGATACATATCAATATACTAGGAAGGAAGACCCTTAGATATATTAGCCTATAAAGATGGATAAAGATTATTATTAGCTATACATTCTTTTTAATATGGAGGATTAATCAAACCGTATTTAATTTAAATGTGTACGTTCAATTGTGTTTATGATATAACAAGAGTTAAGTTACACTAAAGATCCAGTATCATTTTTATTTATTTATCTACTCCTATAAATTAACATAACCTACAAATTAGAAATACAAATTAATGCTATGAAATCAGCTGTTAATGGAAGTTTAGAGGTGTAAGTAATTAATATGGTAATAAGATACAAACACTGGGTCAACTTCAAATTTAAGATATTTTAGTTAGACAGCATATTAAAGAAGAGTTAACTCAAATATTATTGTCTAACTAAACTATCATAAAATTTGAAGCTAACCCAGTCTTTGTAAACTATTCACCATTAATATCAGGTTATTTTTATCCTACCAACAATATGCATTTTCAATCAGTTGAGCTATATATACCGTATTTTAAATAAATAAACAATATTTTTTAAATTATCTCTAAGCTTACACCAAATTTTCTTTTAAATTATTTGTAAATTTTAATATTTTTTCTACAAACTTTAGGGGATAGGCTATACATAATATTTCACCTATGATTCATGATTTCAATATTTATTCTACAATACAAAATAAATAACATAACTTTAAGTTAATTGGAGAACAATTTTTGATAATTTATAATAACAATGTCTTGTTTTAGACTTGACGAATTTAAATCAAGCAAAAACTTTACCTCCGTCGTTTTACGGACAGTTCAGTTTTTAAATTCATAGTAACTTATGAGAATGTTAGCCGACATTACTGTACAAACATTAATGTATAAACATACATTATATTATAACCCTCTTCAAAATTAAAATTAGTACCTAACCTGTAAAATAGATTAGGAATAAACTGTTTCAATAATTAATTTAAACCATACCGTAAAACTCAAATGGAAAATATAAGCTTATAGTACCATTTTAAAACCTCAACCCAAAAATAACTATAGTTCCAAATCGAAACTAAAATATAGCTGAAACACTTTTTGAAGATTCAGCTCTAAATCTTGTCTTGTTTTAATTCTAGGCCTAGGCCTAAATGATGGTACGGTAATTATGATTGTCAAAAAACACAAGTAGGCCTATAGAATCATGCTCTATGACATTTAAGTGAAAACACTAAGAGTTAATACAATTATTAATAATAGGTAAGGCCTATGGTTTCCCGGCATCAGTGAAGTGTATAAATACTATATTTATTAAGAAAAAAGTTCAGGTTTGTGTATTTGTAGTAGTTTTGATTGACAAGTTAAAGTAAACAAATACCTTCGCTGAGGACAAGTTCTGTATTAAATTTTGGGTAAAGTCTAGACATAACCTAACCAAGAACCAATTATGTAATTAACAAGATACCTAGTAGGCTTGCAGTTGTCGAAGTATCCAACAGATTTTGGCGTAAGTTTACTATTCGACCCTAGCCTAATATTTTTGCAGACAACGAAGTTGTTTTACATTCTAGCCTACTGTTAAATAATGTTGAATACAGGTAAACATACTGTGACTAAATAGGCCTACTATAGGTTAGAACCTTTTAGGTTTTTTTTATTATTCATGCATTTCTGTTGCCATAGGTTAGCCTAGGGTCGAATAGTAAACTTGCGCCCAGATATTTTTGAGTGTAGGCTATTTGTTTTATTAATTTTAACCTCAATAACTTGTTTATCTTATGACCAGTAGAAAGGATGCATTTATTATTCCCCCAAGTAGGCCTAGCCTATAAACATTAAGTAGGCTATACTTTGGCAAATAGCAAACTGTAAGTTATGTAATTATTCTTATGCATACTACCTCGTCCAGCTTGTAAAATCTTTTTATTATTAATATTTTACCTTATAGGCCTTTAAGCTAGTCTACCAAATATTAAAAATCACTTAGTTTAACCTAAAAGTTAATTTACCGGTAGGTAGTGTAACAACAAGTAACCTACCACTTTAAAAAATAAAACTGAAATCACATGTTATAATTAATTGTGAACAATTATTTATTTTAAAACAAGACAAGAACTAGTAACCCCTGTTAGTATTTTTTTACTAATCTAAAAGTAAAATATATAAGTGCTGTATACTTACTTGCAAAGAAAAAAATCAATCACTTCCACTTAACAAGGCTTAGAACACACAATGGTGATAAAGTTTTTAAGAAAACAAATCATTTTCATTTGAAAATGCCAAATGACACACACTTTTAATGAACACACAAGTCACTTAAGTCTGAAGTCACAATGATGCTTGGCTGCTTGGTGCAAATGTAAAACTAGATGAGGATGAACAATGGATTTTTTGTAATGGCGGATAGAATAATGACGGATTCGCGATGTCACCGATGCACGCTAAATGTTATAAAATCATGAACTTTATTAATAACTTTATATCACTTAATCTAACAATATAACCGATTTTTAAATAATGTTTATTACACGTAAATATTAATATAATAAGGAATTAATAAAGGATAATTTTATAATTACACGTAAATATTAATATAATAAGGAATTAATAAAGGATAATTTTATACAGGCTAACTCCCAACATTGGCCCAACAGAAAATTTCATTGTTGGCCCAACAGAAGGAATTATTGGTTGGGCCTCTATTGGCAATATGTTGGCACCCCAACCAACCATTCCCCAACGGTGCCGACAATTCCCCACCGTTGGGCCAACGATGTGTGCTACTTGGGTATAGTATACAGCCTACATAGTACAGGCTATGTTTTGTACTTTTTTAAAACAAGACATGTATTTAAGGAAGGGTTAGCAAACTATCTAATCCCAAAAAGGTAACGTGACACTAAAAAATAAATGTATTATTAGAGGCGTTGATTACAAAAACAGCACTTGTCAAAAAAACTTAATTTTCAGGAAATACGGTAAAAAAAATTGTATATTATGAGTATGACTGAAAGCTGTAAGTTTGTTTTTTTACCATAAATATACATGTTGTTAGCATATTTTTAGTTTACTTTTCATTTTTATTCCTTTAGCAGTTACACAATAAAATATTAAAATATGTTTGACAAGTGCTGTTTTTGTGGAAATTTTTGAAAAATAATATGTATGCCTCACTTTTTATATGTTTTATTACTGTTTCATAAACAATAAATTCAATATAATACATAAAAAAACATTTATAACACAAAAAATCTTCTTCTTTAATCTTTAAACAATATAAAACAAATTTCTATACTAAATTGTTTAAAGAAAACATGAAACATATTACACGCAAAATTATTACAATTTACAAAATCTTCATAAATACATAAAAATGCGTAAGAATCATAAAAGTAAAACAAGAAATATCTGTAACATTTATTTAAATATTAATAGTGGTGGAATTTAGAATAAAATATTGTTAATACTTCTGAGGTTATGGTTTTGAGTGGATGGTGCCAGTAACAAAATTCTTGCAAAAACAACACATATGCCTGACATCAGCTGTTTTTGTAAGAAACCATTATTGACAAGTGTTGTTTTTGTGGAATTGCACTATTTTCAACATTATATTACAGAGGACTTGTGTTGTTTTTGTGAGAAATAACTAATGCAGAACATCCACAGGTTGGGCAAGTAATAAAAATTCCCTTTATCTCAATTTAGATTTTTTTTGACAAGTGCTGTTTTTGTAATAAACGCCTCTATTACATATTATGTGGCTCATGTAAAACTGACAAAGATACCAGGGACAATTTCTTTGTTTGGACATAATTGGCGGTGGGGGGTTCCGGGTTAGAGACTGGGCCCAACACTGGAGCTAATATCCAACGAATAGAAAGATTGTTGAAAAATGCGAAATGACGTAGTAAGAAACATACAGAAGTAGTCATCATCTTGAAAGCTTTGGCAGAGTTCAGTAGTGACCGAGAGTGATGGTGATACATTTAAGTGTTATTCTGCTAAGTCGCAAAATTTTGCGTTCTGTCAAGGATACGGTTTGATTTGAAACTATAAATTTTGTTATTTACGTAATAAATAAACTTCTGTATTTAATAAAATGTGTTTTAATTCATTTTTGTTATAGATTTTTTTAAAAATGTGTCCTAATATACTCAACTTATTTTTCAGAGTAGATCCATTAAGTAATTCTGCTGAGCTAAACAATACAATTTACTGGGATTCTGAGAAGGGATATCCAATACACCATATGGAGAGATATGACACCAAAATTTTGCCACTCTGGTCAGAGTTTGCAGGTGAAGATTTAGGTTTAGTTGTTGAGTTAATCCAAAACATCAGTGAACTTCAATTCCCTTGTTCCAGAGGAAATACTGGATTTCATGTAAGCTTAGGTTACTAATTTATATTATATTCGACTGAAATATTTATACAGTTGTTGTGATATTTAAAGGTTTATTATATTTATTACTTGTTAACTTATAAACTACTTAGTATTCAAAGTAAACTGCATGTACAAAATTGTTTTTGCTGTGTAATTTGCAAAGATTCTTGACTGTTACAAATGAGTCTCTTGAATCAACTTAAATACCTTTAAAAAGATAGTATTTGAATTAAAATATAGATGTTTATTACAGGGGCTAGTATTTTCCACTATATTTTTTGGAGAGTTAAGAGCCATGCATAGCAGTTGTAAGAAATCACATTTTAGTAACTTTTTACTCCGTTGGCGCTGCCTGTACCAGTACTCAACAACAAACTGAACTGTCACCACAATTCACAAGCTCTCGTTTCAAATATATTTTATTTTTAAAATAAACAATATGAAGTATGTAAAAATAGATTGAAAGACACACATTTTTTCTTATGGGAAAGCTAACTTTGATATCCAATTTTTGTACACATATTTAATATAAAACAATTAAGACATTCAATAGAAATGTGTAATAGATTTAGTTGTAGTCCTCTGTTTGGACAAAACCTTGCTAAAAGTCTTAGTCTCACGGTAAATAACAAATTAAGATTCACCTATGTTAATATCGCTGTCACTTTCACTTGAAGTTGGTATGCATGACTCTTAATAGAGATAGTGTCTAGGCGACCGAGCATCGCTCAGTATTTTTTTAGGAAAATGTATGTAAATATGAATTGCATACTGAATAAATATGAATATTTTTCGATCTTACGTACATATATGAACTGTTTATTTCGTGGGCCTGCTGTCAGAAGTGAAAAAATTTTAGCTTCATATATTAAACTTTATTTTTAAGTTATTAAGAAGTATTTTTAATCAATGTATTAATGTTGTAATGGGATCTTAAATAATTGCGGAGATGCGAAGGAGCCTTAAATAATTGTGGAGATGAGATAGAGCCTTAAATATTTGCAGAGATGCGATGGAGCCTTAAATAATTGCGGAAAAGCGACGGAGACAGCTATACAAATTTTCACTTACTTACCTGAACTAAGTCTTTTACGACATTTTTTACTTATTTACATGAACGATGCCGGGTACAACAGCTGTAACAAGTTTCCCTTATTTACCTGACCAAAGAAGGGTGCAACAGCTATAAAAAAATTGGTATGACAAATATAAACATCTGCTAATTATTTACATGACCGAAGCTAGGTACGACAGCTGTAATAAGTTTTCCTTATTTACCTGACCGAAGCCGGGCACGACAGCTATAAAAAGTTTCACTTATTTACTTGAATGACAGCTAAAAAAAAAGTGTTCCTTATTTACCTGACCCAATACTGGTACGACAGCTATGAAAATATTTTCAAATATAACCATCTGTTAATTATTTACATGACCGAAGCAGGGTACGACAGCTATATAAAGTTTTACTTATTACCTGAACTAAGCCTGGTACGACAGCTAAAAAATGTGCCCGTGGTGACACGGCTAAAATCGGCTACTACAACATTACTGTATTTATTTCATTTTATAGTTACTTTATTTTCCGCTAGAGGGCGGCATCTCCTGGATCCCTTTTTTATGCACATTTTTCCGAGTTTAGGCACATTTTTGCAGACATTAATAAGACCCAGCGCATTCGATTCCTGACGCCAAAAAACCCCTAAATGCAAATTTTCATCAAAATCGTTAGAGCCGTTAGCGAGATCCCCGAAATAAATTTATATACTGTACACATATACAAGAATTGCTAGATAAGATTAGATTTAATAAAATAAGATTACATATTTTGGTCAGCATAATAGTATACAACATTTCATATAATGCAAAAAAGCTAATTTTTAACATTTCAAACATCATATGAACATTGTTCTTTTATTTAAGCTTTTTGTACTCTTTAAACCTTTTCTAATATATTTTGTAAAATTTTAACTTGAAGTAGAAACATAATTAAATTTCTGAAAGATCTGCTTTAATAAATATTATAAATGCTTTTTTTAAATAAAATAATTGTTCACAAAATAATTTTTGTTTAATATATGGTCTACAAAAATTGTATTAAAAAATAAATGTAGTACATTAAAAGTTAAAGATCAAAAATAATCATTTTTAGTTGTTTTGATCCTTATATGCAATCATTAAAGTCAGTTATCTTTAATGATAACTGCATTTATTAAATACAGTTATTTATTTATTTATGCCTCCACCTTGTCATTTGTTTTAAGATCCAAAGTATAGAGATGGTTTATACTGTTTCGCCTTTATAAAGGTCTTTATTTGAGATGGTATTTCAACTTAGATAACCTAAGAATTATTTGATATAATAGAAATGAATTGCAACTTTAAAAAATAACAAATAAATGTTGACAATTGATTAATTTATTGTTTAATAATATTAAGTTGTGAAATTCAAAATCTTGTTACACAGCATATACATATTGTTATGTTTACACAGCACATGAATATATTTTTATATTTACAAATTATTTTTGAATTTTGAATGTTTAGGGCTTATTAGGTTCATCAGCTAATTCTCCAAATTTATCTCCAGCTAACCTCCGTATACCAACGGATGTGGAAATGTCACTGGCAATTAAACCTGTAACTATTCGTACAGATATAAACTTACGAGATATTTCTCCAATATCGAGAGGGTGCAATTACAACCATGAAAGAGATCTTGAGTTTTTTAATTTCATAACGCAGAATAACTGCTTTGAAGAGATGTATGGTAAAATGGTTACTAAAAAGTGTGGTTGCATCCCGTTTTATATACCATGTAAGTTGTTACACATAATGTTATGTTAATTATTATTCAAACAATTACATAATATTATATAATATACGAGTAAAAATCTCATAAACTTAAATGTTATATAATTATACATTTTAAAATATTTCTAACCATTTGATATGAAATGAAAACTAAACTTTAAAAAAATCATTCATCTGTTTGTCCTGCTTTTGTACAAAACTAAATTTGTGAATAAGTATAAATATAGTCTGTTTATAACAGTTGCAAATAATGATTTTCAAAAGATCATTCAGTTATCAGTGTAATATCATTGTAAACTGATAGTTAGACATCAATAAAATTGTAAAAGTCCTGAAGTAATGTTCTTCTGTTTTGTATGAGTTATACTACTCCTTCATAAATCTGGATTTGCATGTGTGAAAAAAGTTGCAAAATTACTCGTGCATTTGATGTCAATTAGTCTAAACACAGAGATGTAATTTTTGTCACAAGTTTTATGCAAGAATGAGCTGATGTCATCATTTACCCAACACGTGCACAAATGGTATGAAAGGATATGCACTTAAGCGTAAAAATATTTTAAAAATTGTAACTTGCCCAACTTTCCAAACTCTCTTTAAAAATACCAGTTGGTGTTGCATTATGCTACGATACAGAAAGTACAAAATATCTGCAAAACTAAATAAAATTTTACATTATTGATTGCGATATTCCTTCAATAGTCATTTCATATGATGTAAACTATAGTAATATGTAAATCAGCTTAATATAGAATTAATTAGAATTTCATTTCAATTTAAAAAGTCACACATTTCAACTTATTAAGAATTGAGAGTTAAACAGCTATTAAAGTAAGTAAACAATTTTTCACAGTCGGCATGGTTTTACTTTTATTTCAATAAATTCTACTCATATTTAATAAACCAGCGAGCTCAGTAATATTTAAACGGTTTATTTAAAAATAAAAATGTAGTTAGTCCTAAACATAAGAATAGAACAAAATATTTAATTACTATATCTATAACACCAAATAAATACTATACTGTATATTATACCATACGCCATTTTAAACTGTAAATGTTTCATAAGGTTAAAAGAAATTGATAAATTTTGTATAAATAGGTTCGCTTCCTCAAATGCTTAATTTTTGTCAATTTATATATCGCATTATTTTTACAGATTTGAATGAAATGGCTCTAAAAAAATATTACACTAATTGAAGGAGTAAACTAAATTTAATTCACGCTTACTATTGTTTACTTTATACGTCATTTTAAAATCTTATTTAATCTCTATTTTACACAATTCAGTTATTTTTATTTTTAATGAGAAGAGTTAGTACTGATACATGATTTATATATGGCTTCAATGTAGCATTCCACAGTATTTTAGCAGCCATAGAGATGAGGGGTTAACGTACCTTTCAAAATTCAAGGTCCCTGATTTGAATCTGCTGTTAAAGACAGGATGTTTTTGACAAAAAACGTGGACAGTGAGAAAAAAATTGATTTTAGGCAATGATAGGTTGTCTGTGCTTTCTACCTTAATCATTTTATTTCATTGTTTTGTATATTTTATACTTTCTTCTATTTTTTCGCCTACAGAAGTAGATTTGTCAAGAGCAGGTTATTATTTTAACTAAACCACTGGTTATACGTGTAATTTTAAATATAAAATTTGACCATAATAATAACCAACAAACACTAGAATAGTTCTGATGTTATTTTAACCTATTCACTAGACAAATGTTTAGCCTGTTGAAAAAACCAAAAATACTATTTGACTGTATAAGTTATGAATTATTTAATATTAAATGTATATGAATTGCTTCCAAAAACTAATCACACACCCTAAACTTAGTACACAAAATATGTAACAGTAGGCCTACTTATATTAATTAGTTGTTGGAAATGTGTCCCAAGAACACTGCAATAATTTCTTCTTGTGTTCCAAAATTTTCACTAGTTGAATGAGGTTGGTGAAATCATGAAATATCAGTTTGAATATCCTCAAGTGTGTGAGGGTTCCATGATAAACATTAGGCCTACTTTTTAAATAACCTCAGAAGTAATAAGATGTAGTCACCAGCCACTATATGTTATATGATCTAAGAAAACCTTGCAGTTACCTCTTCAACTGTCTGGCTGTATATGGAGTTGCACCATTTTATTAAATCAAACCATAACTAATGTCATCTTTGGTTAGCTAACAGTACAAAGTCAACTGTTTCTGCGTATTTTCCACACAAAAATATTGGACCAACTATTTTCCTTCTGGAATATTTGCAATTCACACCCAATCTTCTAGTCATGTTGAGGAATTTTGTGAATAGGACTTGGGTTATTGGTAGACCACAAGCACATATCCTGATTAAAGAAACCTCATGAAGCCTCATGAGTAAAGTAAAAATTGTGGTCAAATTATCTGCTGGAAACTATTAAAACCATTCCAGTATTGGATTCACTTTCAATGGTTAGTTACTATGAAACCACTCTCACTTTATGGTATAATTTATTAAGACTAAGCTGCTTACAAACTAATTTGCGTACAGTTGCTAAGGCTATATGTTTTTAATTTCATTGCTGTAGCCGATAGATTAGTGAAATAATGTCAGTATATTGCTGAACGTCTAATATTATTATACCTCAAAAAGGATTAGTAGACGTACAGCAATATACTGATATTATATGTTTTTCTGGTAGACAAATTTTTGTATGGATTTGTAGAGCCTACAATGCATAGTTGACGATACATCTTGCAAAGATGAGTAGTTTCTGATGGCCACCCATGTTGTTCATAGTTATTTATCGATCAAGTTTCCCTAAGACAAAGAAAGATAAGTTTAACAAGATTATATTAACTGTTCTAAAGTTGAACACATTTTAGCGCACACAATGAAAAACAGAGACTTGTAGGGAATACACAACTTCTCGGTCAAGGCGGCAAACTGAAAACTGCGAGGTGGATGAAAATGATTACCAACCATTTGCAGATAACATTAAAGTAATACTTTAGCAGTGGCGCACCGAGGGGCTTGGGGGGGGGGGGGACTAAGCTCAGGTCAGAATATTTATATATATATATATATTCAACAAAAGTAAACTACTAGAAAGTAGTTATTTTTTATTTCAAAGTGATTATTGTGTACTTCAAAATTTACACGATCGAGCCGAGTCTACACGGACGGAGTCCATTTTTTCCACGCTCTGACAGCATGCCGGATCGGGTCGATTCGCCTCAACTCCACATGGGTTGGGTACAGATATAGCCTCAGGTCAAAACCAGAAAGAAAGTTCGATCTCTTCCACTGTTCGTCCATGATAATTTTGCAATTCATGGTAGTTGTGATGAGGTGGAATGCGCGCGCATCCTTCCGACACATGTCGGAACGGTGCGGGTCTGTTAGATTTATTCAAGGTCTCTAGAAAGGAAAGGTTACCTCATAGTCATGTAAACAAACTCAAACCCCTCGACCCGTTCCCTGTCCAGTGACGTCATCTATAGTATAAAAACACCGCGCTACCATG